>PVKS010012886.1:0-52460 GCA_004027875.1 Aplodontia rufa
CATCAGGAAGCAGTATGTTAAACGGCTAAGCTAATAATAATTTCAAACTGTATGATTCTTATTGAAACAGGGAGATAACTCCCTAGGATACTTGGAGGCGTAGGGTGGGGGACAGGGTGGGGGGAGGGATTAGGAAGGATATCTAGGAGACTGGAGGGTGGGAAGATGGGGGAATCATCTCAGAAGGAGATCTCTGTCCTACATGAGATATCCATTTAACTCAGGGGGTCTTCTAGGGGAAACAGCAACAGGGGGAACCCAAGCTGGGCATCTATGATATGGTATTAGCCTTGGATAACTAAGTATGTATACATTGGTTCTTGAATGTTTGACAATGTTTCCCCCTCAATTGTATCTCTATATACATCTAATAAAAAATTTTAAAAAAATTAAAAGACAAAAAAAAAAAAAAAAGAAAAGAAAAGAAGAAGAAGAGCGGGAGGAGCATTGGGCAGCTGGACTTCACATCCCCTTCCCAGAGCCAGACTGTCAATCCCACAGTCCTTCAAGAAAGGACAGGTTGGAATTTCTGACCCCAGGTGAGGGCTGCTCAGATCTGTTGGTTTAAACCAGCAGAGGTTTCCTTGATAGCCTCCTGTCTATTACCCAGCCATCCATCCCTGATTCCCATGGGATTATTTTGCTTACTTAATTTGCAAAGTGGTATGGATGACTCTCCAGCCGAACTTAAATCTAGTGACACTGCGGTTTCATTCTGTTTTTAGAGAACTGGAAGGGAGCCTAAAAGGAAACACAAAGGCAGTAAACTGATCTGAAAACTCCCAGGTGCCCCCTTCCCATCTGATAGAGCACAGAGCCTCATTGCTATGTGATCGAAATATTTAATAAAAATCCCCATGGCGGGCAGCGTTGAATATTCATTCCATTGAGGAGTGATGAAGTTTTTGCTTAAAGGGAACATTTTCAAAACACATGAAAATAAACAATAGTTTTTATCCGGAAGCTTATTGAATATAAAATACTTTGTTTCAATATTATGCATGTGCGGGAATTAAATTGTAACCATTCAGGAAACAAGTTCCAAGATGTCATACCTTGGAAACATGTTACCATATTTGGCATCATCGATTAGAGTCAAAAATTCAAAATGCTTAAGTTTTTAAATATTGTTTAATTCATTGTTGGCTTGGTTGCTGCAGACTTGGACTGTGTTTCGGAGTTCTAACCAAGTTGTTTCTGACCTTTGCTGTTTATTTTTAGATGTTTCTGGGAGAGGGAGGGGGAACGGGTGCTCGGAAGCTACTGTGACATTTTGCTATGTCACTCCAATGATCCTTGCTACTGTTTGTAATTTGACATCTTCTTAATTCAGCATTCTCTTGGTTGCTATGAGCCATTGACTGGTGTCCAGGGTTCTCTTCTTTGGGGAAGTTTTTGTGTGAGGATGGGAGACTGAAGCTGCCTTCTCTGTGACTTTGTGGACGCCACTCTGATGCATCATTTTTTTTTTTTAAGATAGAAGGACAGAGAGAGAGAGAGAGAGAGAGAGAATCAATTTTTATTGAGCTTTTCACATGGCTTTCATTGCTCTGACACTTAGTTGTGCACATGGGTGCTGGGGTTTGAACCTGTGTACTTGCGCATGCCGGGCAAGCGCTGTAACTGCCGAGCCACCGCTCCAGCCCCTGATGCATCATTTTTAAGATGTCCATGCTGTCCTGTCTTCTCCTGTGCCTCATGACTGCACACAGGGTGGCCCCACAGGCTCATGAAGATCCAACCTCCAACCTCTTTCAGAGTCTGGAAAAAGCATCGGAGCCTCCTGAGAAGAGCTGGGGTGACCACCTCCCACCAGCTCCTGATGGGCTGATGGCCACAAAGACCCCCTAACTCAATTCCCTTTCCCCACCTCCCACAGCTTCTCGGGGCCCTTAAATAATTCCTCCAATGTCCTATAGTGTGAATTACTTGGGAGACTGTTTTATGCTTCAATAAGCCACAATCACAAGCCAGAATGAAGAAATTTTGAAAAATTCAGGCAGCTTTCTAAGATCTTGGTGTAATGATTAATTCTCTGGCGCACCCCCCTGGCGGCTGTTCCCTGCAGGCTGGATGACCTTGTCCTAGCAGGAAACAAAGGCCCAGGGGGAAGCACAAGGCATCAGGGTGGCTCACAGGGGTTTGGTGGAGGATTGTGGGGTAAATGGACTTGGACCTGACCCACCGAGTGGGATGCTAGGTAGGTAGTTTGTGTTAGAAGCTTTTATTATGATTCTGACCTGAGTTTCTGCTCCAATCATCAGGTTGCTCCTGCTTCAGAACGTGTTTTATTTCTTCTCATGGTGAAAATGTTTTCAAAAGGATGTATAAGCCAACAGGGTAGTAATGCTATGTTGGAGCAAGGAGCGCAGCAATCCAGGAACACAGCAATCCAGACGTAGAAAGGGGCCCTAATCCAATGACTAATGACACCCACACTCAGCTTGAGACACCCTGGGTGCTCCTCAGAATGACTAAAGCCATTCCCATGGACAAGGCAGCGCAGACTCGCCACACTGTCTCCTGCAGGTTCCCTGCCCTGTCTCTCATTCTTGTGGAACACCAGTCCACTGGACAATTTCTTTCTCTCTCCGTGTTTGTCTCTCTGCTTTGGGAAAGCGTCTGCAGCACCTGCATCCAGCCTGTCTCCAGCTTGCGATGATCTCCTGGGACAGTGGGCAGGTCTTCAGGGAGCACCTGTGCCCCAGGAGTCCTGACGCTGCATTCATCAAGACACCAGGAGGAAACCACCCGCACTTTCTGGAAAAGCATGGACTTCCCCTCATTTTCTGTTTAATTTGATCTTAAAACTTATTCACCAAGTGGCATTGTGTGTTCTACCAAATGCTTGCTGAAACATACTGAGTTTGTGCACCTGACATTCGATGAGGGTCTACCTTCTGGGCATCCCAGTGAAAGGAGGGAATCCTGGCTTATGCTTCGCTGTCCCTGGGTGGTCTGGAGCTCTTCTCCTGCACCCATCTTTCAGTGAAAAGGGTCATATTTACTTCCATCATATGCAGCCCCGCACTCCATTGCCACAGTGTCCTCACGGCTGGCATTGTCAGTGCCCTGTCTTGAAGCTCTGACCCGCCCTCTTCCTCCTTGAAAGTTTCCATCCATCCTTTAGGACCCTGCAAAACTTCCTTTAGGAAGCATCATCTCTGCTCCACTTCCACCAACCTGGCCTCTTCTCTAGGGAGCAGTGCTCCTTCTTCCACCCAACAAATAAAACTAAAGAGGGCGTCTTAACTGCCTAGTTATGCTATGCCCTTAACTATGCTGAATATTTCTTAATGAACCTCCCTTCAGTATATTTACTCCTTAAGGATGAATCTTGTATTTTATTTAGTTTTCTAGTTCTGGTACCATGAATCACAATAAACCCAATAAACCACATGTTTGACACATGCTTACCAGATACGAATCTGCTTCCTCTCATCTCCTCAGATGTGGAAGTATTAACTGTTGAACAAATTAATAAGTGCAGTAATAGGAAAGGATTGGAATAGAGTAAGTGATTTTCAATACAGTAGTTTTCCTTCTCTGGATTTCCCTTTCCAAATTTGCAGCTGTCATGGTCAACTGTGGGTAAGAGGAAGGGTGAAGATGATATGATAAGATGTGTTAGAGAGAGGGGGAGGGAGAGCGTGAGATCACATTCACACAACTTTTATTGGCATGCTGCTATAATAGTTCTGCTTTATTATTAATAATTGTCAATTCCAGGGCTGGAGTGGTAGCTCAGTGGTTATGGTGCTTGCCCGGCATGCGCAAGTACACAGGTTCAAACCCCAGCACCCATGTACACAACTGAGTGTCGGAGCAATGAAAGCCATGTGAAAAACTCAATAAAAATTGATTCTCTCTCTCTCTTTCTCTCACTGTCCTCTCTTTAAAAAAAAATTGTCGATACCTTACCATGTACAATTTATAAATTAAACTTTATCATAGGTATGTGTGCATGTATAGGAACAAAACAGTATATATATGGTTCAGTACCACAGAAGACTCCAGGCCTCCACCGGGATTTTGGAATATCTCCCCCCAGGTAGTAGGGAATTGCTATTCATAAGAGATGGTCATCCAGGAGACATCTCTCCACTTTGGCTACTAAGCTCTTCAGATTTTGACAGCAGGTAGGAAGAAAAGGACGGCCACTTTGCCAGCTTTCGGTATGGAACAAGCCTCCCCTACAGCTATAATATTGAGGGACATTTGCATGACATAGGGCCTATCAGGAACCATCCTTAGGGCTCAATAGGGTTCCACACACCCTTAACTTGTTCAGCACTCTGGACAGATTCAGTTTCCTTCCACGTTTTGAAGTTGAAGCTCAGGACTCCATTCCCACTTGTGCAGAGACGGACTTAGGAAGCTGCAAACAGATCAATTCACAAGAAGCTCTGAAAAGTGCCACACAAAGTTGCTGATTTGTGTCATTTCTCCTGAGACTTTAAATTGTCCACTTAAGAGACACACCATAACCAACCTCCAAGGTATGTCAAAAGACAGGACCCCAGAGGCCTATGGGTCTGAACTGAAGGAGGCAGAACAGCACTGGGGGCAAGAGCACCCAGCTCTGCGACTTCTAACACACTACTTTAATCTCATTTGCTTTCATTCCCTGCTCTGTAAAATGGATGTTTGTGGCTAAAAAGAATTGGATGGAATGGGACAGAAAGTCTTTGGCCACTAGTAAATGCTTTGTTATTTGTGTTAGTCAGCTTTCTGACACTATAAAAAAAGCACCTGAGAAAAGACACTTCAACGAGGAAAGATTTATTTTGGTTCACGGGTTCAGAGGTTTCGGTCCACGGTCACCTGGCTCCACTCTTTCTAGTCGTCACAAGGCAGAGCATCATGACAGAAGGGCACAGCAGAGCAAAGCTGCTCACCTCATGGCAGCCAAGAAACAGAGACAGAGAGAGGAGCCAGGGCTGGAGACAAATACACCTCTCAAAGGGACATCCTCAGTGACCTCCTCCCTCCAACTAGGCCCCACCTCCTAGAGTTTCCACCACCTCCCCATAGAACCATCAATGAGGATCAAGCTTTCAACGCATGAGTTCTTAGGGAAATTTTAATATCCAATCCATAAGACTAATTGGTGTCAGTATAATTATTATCAAACAGCTCTAGGAAGTGACATCCTTGTGCTGCCTAATATATGTGAGGGCCACTCAAATCAGTAAACACATCCCGTAGTCTATCTCAAGAGCGGCTCAGTGCTTACAAGCAGTTACTACTATGAGATGAGACAGATATTGCATTTTTTTTGTTCTGTTTATTTCTACAGAAAATCTCCCTGGCTCCACAAATATGGAAGAAAAGAGCAGACCAAGGTGGAAGAAGAGCCCCAGCAGACACGCTCTGGTCCCAGAAGTGCTGGCCAGGAGAGGGACTGGCCTGCCGCTGGGGCCTGCTGGCCCCTTCTCTTGTGTCCTAGGCAGCTCTTGGCCTTCCTTTAAAGTTAAGCCCAGCACTTGTTTTGGACATAGGGCTGTGAAGGCTAGGGAGGTGCTGGAACCCTGTGGAATAGTCTCCACGAGAGCTCACACAGCTCCAGCCGTTGGCAAGTCCCCTCCCAGGCCCACCACACACTCAGCAGTGTGCCCTTTTGCATTGCTGTAGTAGCTGTTTGGATTCTGCATCTGGCTGCCTTGTCACCAGGCTCTAAGGAGCTCAGGATCTTGTTCTCTCTGGAAAATGCAGGGAACACAGCTTCGCCTCCCCCACGTTCATTTTCACCTTCTCTGCCTGCCCCGGGGCCTTTGACAGGCTCTGCTCTGTCTTGAGCTGCAAGCCGGGGTCTTTCTGGACAGCCTGAAACACAAGCATCTGCCTGTGAAAGTGAGGAAATTCCCAGGGGTCCGCAACTGGCCCTGGCTGTTCTACTGGCCACACAGCTGACCTAGCAGGGGGTTCAGTCTAGGGCTCCACCACTGCTGTTGGCACTGTGGGTAGAGGGGAGACCACAGGGCCTCCCTCAGGGACTGTGTTGGAGCAGGTGGGATTTGAAGAAATTCTTCCCTTGACCAAGCTGTAGGCAGCTCCTGAACCTTCTCCTGTCCATCTCAGCACTTCTGAGTAAAATCCAGTTTTAACAAAAAACCTGCTGCATCCGTTCAGCCAGAGCCCTGCCTCCTCAACATCTGATCATCCTTGATGTGTGATAGGTTCCTTCTCCTCCGCCACCCAGGGCCTGTCTTCAGCAGGAATCCCGGTGGCCTGGGTCAGCCAGGATTTCATTCTTACAAAATCCTGATGTTTTCTCAGTGATTTTCCCTCCGTGGACCCTTGCCCTGCTCCTTGGCTATAAATCCCCACGTGTCCATGCTGTGTTCTGAATTGAACCCAATCTCTCCCCCTGCCTTGCAAGACTCTGATGCAGTGGTCCCTGGATCTTTCATGGTGGTCCTGATAAAGTCCTCCTCACTCAGGTGTCCTTGAGCGGTTTTTCTTCAGCCATATCAAGGCATAGTCTCTGGAGGATGGAAGAGCTCCGTTGGCTCTTATTAATTGACCTTCAAGAGACCACCTCTGTCCCCATCAGGGTGTGAGGCCACTTCATCTTGGCAAAGCTATCTCCTCTGTAGCAGAGAGAGCGCTTCAGCATGACACCTGCTAACTGACCGTGGAGAGGACATCGTGCCTGAGATGAGATCTCACCCGGGAGTGCCTTGTGCTCTCGGCGTCGTCACATGAGAGGATTTCAAGCAAGACATCAGACTTAGTCAAAGCATAGTCAAGTCCATTAGCAGGGAAGGAAGACGGGGAAGCACCCTCAAGGGAGAGAGTGGGTCCTCTCAGAGCGGAGCAACAACTCCCTTCTTTGTGTCCCAGCTCTTACTAGGGTAGGAGGGAGAGGGTGAGAAGGTCCCACCCAAGTTTCACCTCTCGCTCGGATTGACAGACTGCACTGACTAACAACTCAAGGGCAACTCTTGGTCATGGCTTGATTGGCAGCTCCTAATTAGAACTGGTTGCACAGAATTCATGATTAGTGGGCTCCAGTCTTGATTCAGGTCCTCCTTTTTCAGGTCTGGGGTCCTCTGACCTGTGATGTTTGGTAGGGTCTTGCTGAAGACCTCTTAGCAATCAGGCCCACTGAGCAAACATGTGTCATCCTCCCCTGAATTTACCTATCTTCCTTCAATTGCAAGAGGACTAGTTTACAGAGCCAAGATCAGGCAAGGGGCCAAAAGTAACTAACCTGCCAGACCTTGGGGAGCCACTGAGGCAGGGCTGTTTGTGCACTGATTGCCTCTGTATTAAGGATTTTTTGAAATTCCTGACCCACAACTCAAGTCTAACAAGTACATCAATATTGCTAACAATACAACTAATTAACTGTACCTACAGTATTACACAATGCTAGCTAACAATGCTAAAGATCACATTCATGCCGTTTTCAATGGCCTACAGTTCTTGGATATTCCATTGTACTTCTTTTACATCAAATGGTTGACTTTCTCATTCCCATGCTGGAAAAGTTCTCTGATTCTGAATCTGAATCTGGTTCTGATGCTTGCTCAGTTCCTTCAAGCTTTTTTGTTTATTTGTTTGTTTCTGTTTTTTTTTTTTAAGAAAGAGGAGACAGTGAGAGAGAGACAGAGAAAAAGAGAGAAGCAATTTTTATTTAGTTTTTCACGTGACTTTCATTCCTCAGATGCTCTGTTGTGTACGTGGCGCTGGGGTTCCAACTCGTGTACTTTCGCATGCCAGGCAAGCGCGGTAACTGCTGAGCCACTGCTCCAGCCCCAAGCTATGTCTTCTTACCTTGCAATTTTTATTGAAATTTGGACATGGCGTATCAGATAAAAAGAACTGAGCTAACCAGGGCTGTAGCACAAGATTTTATGTCTAAATGTCTGTGTTTGCTGCTGGCTATGGCTACAGGTTCTTAGAGGCTAAAATTTTCCCTTGTGGCTTTGGGTTTTTCTTCTGTTGTCTTTGGGTTTTCCTAGAACTTTCTCCGTTCCTAAGATTGCATACTGGCTCTAGCTGCTGGCTGCTGCCCCCAGCACCCCCTGATTGTCTGCATTTGCTTTTCTTTCCAATTTAGGGTGCCAGTGGTTTAACCCCGTGTGGCCCGTTCCCAGGGAGATGTAGGGAAAGGTGTTGCTCTTCTGTATGAAGCATGCTTTTGTTGTGAGGCTGGGATTCATGGCTAAGCTGAAAACCAGGAGTCTCATTCTGGATGTTTTCACAGTGTTTTGATACACACATTCTTGTACATGTCTTTCGGCGCACACTTCTGTGTGTGTGTATATATATATTCAGGAAACATCCATTCTCTTATAAATGGCAGCACATATAATAAGTGCTAGTGTGGGCACCACTTAAGTATGTGAAATAGTGGAACAGGTGGTGAGAGCAGCCTAGGACCTGCTGAGCCTTCTCAGATGGCACCTGGGAATGGAAGGGCTGTAGGATCCAGTCTTCATCACACATCACTGGGCTAACAGAAGCTTAAAATTAGTCCTATAATTAAGACATCTACTACTCATTATTTGTTGACAGTTTTTTATCTTTCTCTTTAATTGGGGAAATGAAAGAGTGGGGGGAAAGCAAGCAGAAGAATCTCCAGTGGGAAATAAGACCATCAGCTATTAAAAATATCATGAGGACATTTTCTGACTCAGTGTGTTCAAAGTTGGGTTTACATTGCCACTTTTTTGTTTTTTAAGAGAGAGGAACAGTGAGAGAGAGAGAGAGAGAGAGAATCAATTTTATTTAGTTTTTCATTTCGTCTTCATTGCTCCAACACTTGGTTGTGTATGTGGTGCTGGGATTTGAACCCGTGTACTTGCACATGCTGGGCAAGCGCCACAACCGCCAAGCCATTGCTCCAGACCCTTAAATTGCCACTTTTAATGTCCAAATCTCTAACGTGGTTGCTCAGGGTCCTTCCTTTATGTGCTAATTAGAAAACTTTGATACAAGGTACTAGGACTTACCTCTACCCGCATCGCATCTTTCTGCCTCAGAATCCTTCCATGGGGACCATGGGGGCCACCACCCAGACTAGAGAAAAATAGTCAGTTTACTCTGAGCTGAAGTTAGTGAGAATTTAGGGGCGTATTTGTTTTTCTCCCAGAATAAAAGACAAACAGAGTAATTGAATCCAGGAAGTGACTATAGCTGCAATGAATTGAGACTTGAGAAATGAGACTCGTTTACTCCATGTTCTCTTCAGAAGTGTCTCAGAAGCCATCACACTTGAATCAAAGCCATTTAAATGGCTGAAGCAGCAAATCATATTTTCAATAATTAATCGTTATTGCAAAATAGGAAAAAGGGGCCTGTAGTTCTAAGAATTGAGAGTTTAATGGTCACCCTCCAGCCTCCCTCGGATCAGAACCCTGACCACACATGGCATTTCTCCCCAGAGACCCAAAACACGCTTCCCATATCTCCCGTTTAGCCTCTTCCTCTGTGCATTTTTTTTTAGGCTCACAACATGCAAATAAATAGGCTATGAGTTTGCCCAAGGCCATCTCGTTCATCTTCATTTCCTTGTGACAGCTCAGCACATAGGCAGCACAAAGAGTGCTCAATGTAATTTCAGGTAAGCAGAGCCCCGTCAGCGACCAGCAAGGGCTGATCGCTATGGACACACCCTAGCTGTACAACGGATCCACATCTCCCAAGTTACTTATAGATCGCTTTGTCCTTAATGATATTTATGAAGAAGACAAACAAAGAACTGAGAAGTAATCACAGTTAAAGAGAAAGAGGAGACACACATCAGATCCTCCATCTCTGCTCTGGAGATGGATCTAGAAGTGAGGTTAAGGGGAGGAGGTGTGGTGCTGGGGCTCGGACCCAGGAAACAGATTCAAGATCCCGGCAGGTGGAAAAAGATGCAAGATGCAGTTGGGACAGTAGACATGCTTTATTCAGAGATGGTAATAGCCCCTAGCCAGCCCCCAGCTCCAGCTCCAGCCCCCATTCAGTTCTATTTAGCCCCAAGTCTTTCCATAGACTTTTCTTATCTGCAGGTCACATAAAGAAGGCCCAGGGCCAACAGGTTGCATCAGTGGGCACATGCTCACAGCAAATGCTTACGACCTTCACTACATATGCTGAATCAGTGTTCATGACCTTGACTACATGCTTGAAAACATAGCGCTCCAGAAGCCCCAGCAAGGGAGCCTAACTACAGCCACAGGAGTCCAGAAACTTCCCTCTCACACATCCTGGGAGAGTCCTATGGGTCCAAGAGAGGTCCATCTAAAGGAGAGCCTGGGGGCTCCTTCTTGTGGTCTTCTAGCTCTATCATGGTTGAATTGTGTCACACCAAAGGTCAAATGTCTCTTCAGTACAAGGAGGTTCCCTGCTTTCTCACTACCTGGGGACAAATAAACAGTAAATTTTAGGCCGAGGGACTAAAATGATGTAGTTGCCATCTTCGAATACATCATTCAGCTCAGCAATAGAAAAGCCTGAATCTGGTAGTGACGGAAAGGTACGTGAAGTGGAAATTCCTTAAAGCTGGGACAGCATTTCAGGAAGTGGTAGAAAGAAGTCCAGCTGGAGTCCACATGCAGGGCAGAGAAAGAGAAAAGTTCACCAGCTGAGACAGAGCCCCTGGACCAGACTTCCCCTGATGGTCTGGAAACCTCTCATAGGCACCACACAACTGATTGCCAGAATGAAGCTGATTGTGTGTGGCAGCTGTGGAACTGAAGTGTCACCAAGATCAGGATGGCCAAGCTCCATGTGTCCCATGGTCATGCCATTCTCACAGTTCCCCTAAGAAAGCTGGCTGTCCCCAAATCATGCCAATGTGCTGCTTGATGGTGTTATCAACAAACATGAAGAAGCAAGAGTCAGACTTAGATTTCACTACTGTCAGCATTTTTTGTCCCAGTTATAAAAATGGGGCAGAATCCTAAAAATGGTCAGAACAATATTTTTTTCTAAGGGGAGAGGAAAATCAATTTAATTGAGTTTTTCACGTGGCTTTCGTTGCTCTGACACTTAGTTGTGTACTGGTGCTGGGGTTTGAACCTGTGTCCTTGCGCATGCCAGGCAAGCGCTGTAACCACCGAGCCACTGTTCCAGCCCCCAGAACAATATTTTAACAGACACCATTTCGGATAAGGACTTTTCCATTCAATACTCCAAAGTGGGAAGGGAGGCTGATGTCTTAACAGAAATCTAATAGGAGGAAGAGGAAGCACAGGGGAAGTATCAACAAGCACAAGGCTGAATTGAATGAGGGAATATGTGAATGGCATTTTTTTTTTTTTTTGTTTCAGACAGAATTCATGGGCAGAAAAAGACCGATGGGCTGGTCCTTAAGTATCCTGGTATTCCGAAACCTCAGTCCCATTGCTTACTTCTAAATGTCTGCTCTTGCACAAGAGAGCCCCTTCTGACTTCGGCAAGTGCATTCAAGAACTGTAGGTACAAGGAGCCATCAAGGGTGGTAGGACCACAGCTTCACGCAAGATCAGGCATCCTGCGGCATGGAAAAGCGGGTAGGGGATTAGCCAACCTGATTGTCACTAAGAACAATAACAAAAGCATTATTACTGTTTTATCCCAACCACATGTAGTAATATAAGCTATGGAAAGGCTGATATTAGTTTGTTAGGACTGCTACAACAAAACCTTCCAGACTGGGGGAGGGGGCTTAAATGGAGAGTTTTTTCTCCCATTCCGGAGTCTGGAATTGCAAGATGAAGCTGTGAGCAGGGCTGGTTTCTCCTGAGAATTCTCTCCTGGGCTTGCAGGAGCCCATCACAGTGACCTCACACAGCTGTCCCGTGGTCAGTGTTATGTCCTAATCTCTTGTTCTTACAAGGATACTAGGCATGTCAGGGTAGGGCCCATCCACATGACCTCGTTTTACTTTAATTTCCTCTTCTTCTTCTTTTTTTTTTTTTTTTGTTGTTGTTGTTGGTACTGGGAACTGAACCCATGGGTGCTTAGCCACTAAGCTGCATCCCCAGGCCTTTTTAATCTTTATTTTGAGTCAGGGTCTCACTAAGTTGCTTAAGGCCTCACTAAATTTTTGAACCTGACTTTGAACTTGCATCCTCCTGCCTCGGCCTTCCAGGTCTCTGGGATTACAGGAGTGCACTGCTCATTTCCTCTTTAAAGATCCTATCCCCAGGTGCAGTCTTATTCTGAGGGACTGGTTAGAATTTTGACGTACGAACTTTAGGGTGCACAATTCAACACAAAAGTTTTTTTTCCCATCACATATTTGACATTATAAGAAAGAGGAGTGGGAGAAAAGGGGACGAATGGGGGAAATATACAGACCAGATTCAATAGCAAGATCCAGAGACAACTGGAGACTCTTAGAAAATGCACGGAGTGAATACGAATATCAAAAATTAGACGAAACATTCATTCGTATCTTTTCATCTATGGAAAAGATATGGCTGAGGATAGAGCTCAATGGGAGAGCAGATGCCTAGGGGCTGGGTTGATGCCCAGTACTGAAAAGAAAATAAATAAATAAATAAAAATAGGAGATGACTTCAACTTGGAAAATATTTAACAATTATGGCAGACAACCTCCAAGATAACCCTTTGGTTCTCACCTCCAGACAACCATGCCCCTGTGTTGTGTCCTTCATGGTGTTCCAGGCTTGGCGGGAACTGGGGTATGTCACTTTGAAGATCAGAGTACAAAACACAGAGGCTTCTGTCTTGAGTATTCTCCCTGTCCCCATCTCTTGGTTAAGGCAAAGCATGCCACCACATTGAGAACAGCCCTGAGGAAAGTTCTATGTGATAAGGAATGTGAATCCTGCCTCCTACCACGAGCCAGGAAGTAGAGGCTCAGTCCAGCAAAGCCTGCTGCTGACCCAGCTCCCCATCAGAGCCTGACTGTGACCTCCTGAGAGATAGCGAGTTAGAAACTCCCAGTGTAGCTCCTCCTGGATTCCTGACCTTCAGAAACTCTGCGCAAGTTTTAGTAATTTGTTATGCAGTGAGATAACTAATAAAATGATCTAAGCTCATTTGCATTTTATGGTCAAAAATCTTTTTTATTCAGTGCCCATACATAATTTTGTGTGCTCATGTTTTTTCTTCCTCATTAAAATGTGTTTTTACTCAGCACAGAGGGGAAAAAAATAAGAAAAATATGATTTTAATATGCAGTTGAAAAATCTCAGATGAATTTTATTTTTTAATTCTAGTGGTGAGATTTTTGAAACTGAAACAGTATACTAGGGGAATTTTGGTGATTTCCCTTGATGTTAATTAGATCTCTCCTTCCCTGTGCTGTAACTATTTGAAATTCTATAATTTATGTTTTTTTAGCATCTTGTCTGGGTCACTAACTTTATCTCATAAAACTTGCATGATATTTGATATTCTAAAGTTCTTCTTCATACCCTCTGGCTTACGTAAATATTTAATTAAATTCCAGATTAGTTAGGCTAAAGCAAAAATTCATTGCTTTATATGAAAGACGTGTTAAGTCCTCTGCTAATGTTTTCTTTTAATTAAAAAGGTATTTTCCGAATCACCTGGTTTTGAGCTCTAAGCTCTCCAGACATTCTCACTGTGTCCAAGAGCATGGATTCATTGCCTCAAGGAACAAATCGAAGAGTTAGGCCACCTTTAAGACTCAGGAATATCAACAAAACTTGTGCCATTGAAGCGGAGATGGCATATGGTGGGCATCTGGATCCTTTGGTCCTAGACTTCCCAACATCTTTCAGCCCCAAGCCCTGAGATTCCATTAGGTGTTGGCAGGGCTGGCTCCTCCCTTCCACACCTCTCTCCTAACTTTTGGTGACTGCTGATAATCCTTAGCGTCGCTGTCTTGTAACTGATCACCTAACCCTCTGCCTGTCTTCACACCTTCCTCTCTGTGTTCCATGTGCCCTCCTCTATCTAATCTCCCTTTGGGTCACTCTAATAACACCTGCTATTCAATTTAGGATTGTTATGCTTTGGATTTTTAATGTCCCCAGAAAAGCTCATGTGTTAAGCAATGCAGGAATGTTCAGAGATGAGCTAACCAGATTAGGAGAGTTGTTAGCTCCTTAATGGATTAACCCATTTGATTGACTACAATTTGAATGGACTACTTGGGTAGCAACTGTACACAGGTCAGACATGGATAAAGGTCACTGGGAGCATGACTTGGACCACAGCGGTCCTTGGCACCTTTTCTCTTTCTCCTCTTCCTCTCTCTTTCTCTCTCTCTCTCTGCTTCCCAGCTGCCATGAGGAGAAGTCCTAATAGCATTACCTAATTGTTTTTTTTTTTTAAAGAAAGAGGGACAGTGAGAGAGAGAGAAAGAGTGAAATAATTTTTATTTAGTTTTTCATGCAGCTCTCGTTGCTCTGAGACTTTGCTGTGTACGTGGTGCTGGAGTTTGAACTCGGGCACTCGCGCATGCAAGGCAAGCGCCATAACCACTGAGCCACTGCTCCAGCCCCCCTAATTACTTTTATGACTGTATTTTTCCCAATAAATCCATAGGTTCTGTAAGAATTCCATGTCTACATTTTACAGAGTAAATATCAGAGACCTGGCTAGCTCACGTGTTGCTGTATCTTTCTTCTGCCACACCCCTAGGCCATGCTACTGTGCCTCCTCACTCAGGCTAAGAGCAATGGAGTTGGCCAACCGTGGACTGAACCCCAAAACTCTAAGCCCAAAATGAACATTCCCTCCTATCAGCTCTCCTTGCCATGTATTTTGATCACAGCAACAAAAGGCTGCCTAACACAAGGACCCACCCAGGTGATCCAGGATGATCTCATTTTGAGATTCTTAACTTCTTCATATCTGTAAAGATCCTTTTTCTTGTTCATAGCTTGCAGATATTGAAACATGGACTTAGAGTGCTATTAAACCCTTCACAGTCTCTACTTAGCTTCTAAATCCTCGACTGCTAGTACAAAGAGAAGTCCTAATAACATTCCCTAATTGCTTGTTTAATCATATTTTTCCAACAAATCCATAAAATCTATAAGAATTACATATCTACAATTTACAGATTAAATACCAGAGACTCAGCTAGTTTGCATGTTGCATACTATAAGGAAAGAGGCCAATGAAGGAAAGAAAGAGAGGAGAGAGCAGCGGCTCAACAGTAACACAGGTTTATTCAGGAGAAACCCACACAGCGGTTACTAAGGTGCAAGGTTTTTTGGTTAAAACAGGAATTTCAGTAGTGTGTGGTTTTTCTGATAAGAGCTGGAGTCAGATTTTGAAACAGTGAGTATGGGATTAGCTGTCTGGCTCACATGAGTGATTTCTGGTAATTTTCCATATACATCACTCCAGACTCTAAAGGATCCATGGCATCAAGTTTTTATCCAGTCAGTGGGTAGACAGATATAAGTATTGATTTTGCCTAGGAAGATTCCTGGTTATAGTGGAAGTAGCCAGAGAGGTGATAGGAGATGACTTGCTTTAGCTGGAGGCAGGGTCTTGCAGGGATATTTTAACAAGTGTGGTGAGTGGTCACAGTGGTCTTGGAGATATCCCACACTGTGGTTGGCACCTCAGGGAGGAGAGATGACAGGGATGTTGGGAAGGAAATGGCATAAGAGGATAAAGGAATGTGGGGGAATATGGTCAGTATTAAAACAAATAGAGGTATTGAATTTGGTTAGAATGTTCCTGCCAAGAATAGAAGTTGGTCACCTATACCTGAGTGGGGCTTTCCATCCAGACAGCCAAAACCAAAAAGCTTTTAGCCTAGGGGTTTAGTCTGGGGTGGTGGGATCCCATTCTCCAAGGTCCTCATTTTCTGTCGTGCCTACAGATAATCTATCTCCTGCCTCAATTTCCCTCTGAAGAGGTGCTTAACCACTTTTGGGGGAAAAGGGTGATGATCGTTCTGGCTTCTTCCATGCTATCAGTCGGGCGTTGGGTGTGGCAATCAGGGAAACTCTCCAGAGGGTCTATCTAGGGGGCCTCAGTGGAAATTGGAAGGCAGCTGCATGGAGGGTCCTATTTCCATGACCATTTAGCCCTGCTGTATTCTAAGCATCTAGTGCATCAGGGAAGTCCAGAGGTCCACGAAGGTGGCGGTTGGCAGGTGACTGGACATGGTGTACACAGGGGACAGATCAGGCTAGAAAAACAAACCATGTAACAAAACATGATTTTCTGCAAGCAATTGGTATAAAACAATCAGTGTTATCAGCCAGCCTTTGAAGACCATGCAGACAGTAACCAATTAGACCTTAGGGTGTGGTCTGACATGTCATTTACTTGTGAGGGGAGGCCATTCACAGCTTTAGAAACCTTAGTAGAGTAGCTAGGAACACACTTAATTTTTATAATGGCACAGGTGTCCCCTTGAGACGGGGAATGCCATCTGATTTCTGTAATGTAGCTTTTTTTGGCATAGGGCTTTTATGTGCCACAATTATGTTTTTTAGCTTGATCTGAGGGATAAATATTAGAACTAAACAATCAAACTAGTGAAAAACAGATTGATTTGACCCATATAGGAGGTTAGGGAAATTTGTGGATCTCAAACTGACTTAGAACAAACTTGTGATTCTGGTAGTGTCTTCTGTAACCCCTTCTTTATGATCTCTCAGGTATTTACTTGTGGGAGAAATGACACAAGTGACAAGTTTACATTCTGAGTTACGTTAAAACAATCATTGTCTTTCCTTTTAAATGCCCTTGTATGGCTGTGCTTTGGTCATAACTCTCCTGCCAGGTATTTCAGACCAAGTTGGTCAAAACTGACTTTTTTGCGGATCTATTCCTAAGTCAGCTGAGATTCCTCAGGAGGTCACTCTCAAGGATGTGTGAGAGCCTCTTGATTCCTTTAGCCTTCCTCTACCAGTGGTGCCATCTGCTGGGATGGGTCAGGGTCTTGTTGACCACATGTGGCTTCCCTTAGAAGCATCAGGGACTTTTCCCTTTCCAATGACCGCCCTATTTGCAGAATGTGCACTGGTTGACTTAGGGAAGTCCCATTGTCCTCTGAGTTTGGGCTGACCAAACAGGGCAAGGGCCAAAATATTGACTTTTTCCTTAACCCTTCAACCTCCTTAACCATGGTATCCTGGTTTTAGTATTAAACATTCAGCAGGCCAGTTTCACCAGTCTTAAGGTGGGAGTACTGGGATTTAATTTTAATGTGTACAGTTTCATAGTTACCCCTTTTGTTTAATCTGGGTTAGTAACAGTACTTTAAGTTAGTATTATGTCTTATCTGTCCTGTAGTGATGGCATGTCTTAACTCAGGCTTTTCTGTTAGAAGTAGCACTTCTGCAAAACACTAATAGGTAACAGTTTTAAAGTTTTATGAGGAAAATACAAAATGGAATTAACAATAGAAATATAATCAGTTTGTATAAATTTTTACATAGAATTTAAACAAAGCTTGAACACTTATTTGACCTTAAATCTTAAATAACTTTAACTAATGGTGCCAGTTATATTCAACTTAATTACACACAGACTTTTGAGATTTACCCTCCACAAATCATCTACAACTTACTTAGACACTCTGTACTTTTTTACAACCTTTCTTTCTGATTTCCATACCAAAATATATTTACATACCTGTAACCTTTTATATTTTTTTCCTACTTGCTGACAATCCTTATAAAATGTCTGACTTTTTCAATTACTCATCTTAATAAAATCAAATATTTTATGCTATTTATAGTACATTAACTGAAACACAGCTGAAACCTTTCTTACTCTGTATATAGAATCCAGAAACAAAGCAATCTTAAACTCCTCTTATCATTTATAATTTATATAAAACAATTTAAAAGACTCAAACAGTGTTTCTTGAGATAAACAAAAGATGTTCAGGTATTGCCTGTCCTATACTTCCAGTGTTCCTGGGAATCACAAAGGAGTTTAGAGAGTCTGGCCCAGGTCCACTTCTACTTTTGACTGACAACAAGATGACATCAGACTTTCAAGTCCTTACTGCCATGGCAACTCCAGGTCACTTTGGCCCATTCTGACTAGTTCTAATTAGATTCTGGTTAGGAGGAATTATTCTTGTGTCCCTGAGTTTCAGGATCTGGTCTCAAAATTCTCCTCCTTCAAGGTAACTTGGGTTCCTGTTATTAACATTATTTTGGGCCTGCATTTCCTCTGCAGATAACAGTAGTTTACTGAGGAATGTGACGGAGCCTGTTCACTTAGATCAGGCCAGCTCCCCTGCAGACAAATTGCTTTTTTGGAAAAGAAAGCATGTGGAGTCAGCACAATGAGCCTGTTTTATAGAATTATTCTCTTATTCTAGTCCCACCATTCACATCTATCTGTCCCCTAACACTGGATGAGATTGCTAAAAGACAGAATGAGAAAGAGAAAGATTTGATTCACTCACTGGTAGACTGATGAGTAAGAACCTACCTTAGGAGTCCTTAGATTATGCTAAGGAATTATCTCAACTTGTTATCCAAGAAGCTGCTGAGTGAGACCCTCCCTCTACCATCAAATGAGAAGGCATGAAAGGAGATTAAAGTGGAGATGGAGCTTCCATGTGCAATCAATTGGCCTCCAGCCATTTCTAGAGACCCTGCTTTTAAGCCAGGGATTAGCCATGGACAAAGAATTAGGGTGCTTCTAAGAAAGACCTCAGTTTCTTGATTGAATGGATTGCTGTAAAAGGAAACTGAAGCAAGATCAGATTAACATTCTTTCCGATAATGCAGAGTGATTGATAAGTCTCACTCCAGCAAACTCTTTCCCCTGAATCTTGAATCTGGCAGCCACATGGCTGACAGGGTCCCCATATTTTTTATAGAAAGAGAGTGTAAAAAATGGAGTAGAGAACTCCTGGAAGAAAAGTGATAGAGCAACTGTCCATTTCATTCACCCTTCCAAAGACCCCAGGTGAATCCCTGTAAGTGTAACTCAGAGCGTGGCTGGGTGGGTTCTATTTTGTAAATTTTAAGAATGAAATCATGGACACGGATCAGACAGAGCAAAGTAACAGGATTTAGAGTAACAGAAAGGAAGCAGAACTCCCAAAGAGGGAGGGGTCCCAAGAGAGGGATCCCTTGAGGGGATTATTTATTGAAGAGAAGAATGTGAAAAACTGAGCAGTTTGGGCAGAGAGAAGGTCTGGAGTGAAGGTACCAGGCCTGGACATAGGGAACCTCAGACCATTTCCATTGTGGTGGAGAGTTTTTAAAGATCTCTGTGAAGGTGTAAGTCAAATGTGCCATTTTTAGACCTGTGACTGTTATTGTCCAGCTTATAACACCAGTCTTTCAGGTTTGACTGCGTCTTGGAGACCCAGGGTCTGGATATGTTTGGGATGGCACCCCAAGGAGGGTGTTTCATGAAAACTTTGGTGGGATCTGGCCCATGCTGGACAAGATGGATTGAAGAGGGACCCTAAGGACTCCAGTGGAGAGAAAGCCAGGAATCCAGAAGAATCAGAGGGAGTCACTCACCCAGTAGGTTATGGGCAGTGGTGGATGTGATGTCCAGAATGTGAATGGTACTTACTGGAGCCAACAAGGGGAGACAAGATGTAGTGGAGAGAGAGAGAGAAAGAGAGAGAGAGAGAGAGTCGAGAGTTGGCGAGGTCCAGGGAAGGCCCAGAGCAGTCACCCTTTTTGTTGGGAATCTTGAAGCACTGATGTCTGGGTTCAGACAATTTACCACTTTTGTAGGAGTAAGTTATCAAGATCTGTTAGTATTTTTGGATCAAAGGTCCCAAATTCCAAATTAGGGGCATTGAATAATGGAGAGGAAAGGTGTGACCGAGGTGACAAGAGAAAACAAAGCATCCTCCATATACTTCTTGCCATCCAGTGGCAGGGCTGGAACACCTGGGGAGGGATGGGTGTCCCCAACTCTGATCCCAAGATGAGGACTCCCAGGGTCTGGAAATGAAGGAGTCTCTAGCAGGGCACCTCTGCAAAATATCCAAAGTCTTACCTCTCTGGCAAGATCATCAGTATGACCAGTGTTGCATATGGAAACCAAGTGGAGAGTAAGTCTGTGATCTGGAGGTCTAGGTGGACAGAAAAAGGGGAGAGACAAGAGTGAGGTTTCCAGAGGACACCAATAAAAAGCTCAGTAAAGCTCTTGCTCTATTTGTGTAGCAATAAGACTGCAAAAATCTCACCCAGGGAGGGGATTGATTTTGGGTCATGAACCAGCTGCCATTTAGCTGTACCGAATTTGGAGAGTGCTCTGAATGTCAAATCCTGTATGAAGGGGAAGTAAAGAGGAATACACGAAGAGTAAGGCAGAATTGGAAGGAGGAAGATGGGAAGGAGCATAAGAGCTCCATCTTCCTGTCCCAGGTTTCAGCACCATTATGTAAGGAAAGACACAAATGAAGGAAAGAAAGAGAGAGGAGAGCGGCAGCTCAACAGAACACAGGTTTATTTGGGAGAAACCTGCAGAGGGGGGCCCAGTGGAGTCTGGGACGTACCTATCACTTACAGCTTGGGGTAGATACAGAGGGAAAGAGAGGGGAGGGGGCCAAGGTGCAAGTTTTCTGGTTAAAATAGGAGTTTTGGAAGAGTGTGATTTTTCTGATAAGGGCCCAAGTCAGTAGATTTTGAAACAGTGAGTAGGGGATTTGGAGTCTGGCTCACATGAGTGATTTCTGTTAATTTTCCATATCCATTACATACAGCCAAGGTCTTACTGTTCATAAGAGAAAGAGATATCAGGAATTTGCAACACACTTCCTAGTTTCTGAGCTGCCCAGTTGTGAAGAATTATTTAGAACCCACACCTGTTGGATTTTGTCTGGTTGCTCTAGAAACTTCCCTTGGGTCCCCCTTTAAAGCTTGTCTTGATTAGTAGCCACAGTGCAGTCTAAATGATCATCTTTCCAACACTTGAAGACCTTTATCATGTCTTTGAAGTCTTCATGTTTTCAACTCAGTCCCCGAGTTTCACTAACCTTTCCTAATTACATGTGGCCCTACATTTGCTGTGACAACAGACAGAAGGTCTTCCTGGGATTGTCTGTATCCAGGGAGCCTGTGGGACTTGGAACACATCTGACTCAGGGGCTTGGGAGACTTCCATTGGTTGGATGGTGCATTCTAGCACCATGGGACGAGGTGTTTCCCTGTCTGAGAGCAGCTCCCAGAGGAACCTAAGACTCAACAGCCTCTAAGGTTACCTATCGTTACTGAAATGGATAGGATGTTCTCAGGAGAGAAGGGAGGCGGGAATCTGCAAATGCGCCTCAGCTCAGAAGTGTTTGTCCTCAGAAAATCAACAGAACAGACGGACAGACCTGCCTCTCCCTCTTGGAGTTGTCTTGAAAGACAATCAGACTGAGATTGAAGATGGAAACCAATCCATCCCTGGAGCTGAACTGCTGCTCCCAGCTGGGTCTTGATGCTATCAAAACCTGATAGGAGGGGCTGGAGCGGAGGCTAAGTAGTTACAGTGCTTGCCTGGCATGTGTGAGGATATGGGTTCGAACCCCAGCCCCATGTACACAATGAAGTGTTAGAGCAACGAAAGCCACATGAAAACTAAATAATATTGATTCCCTCTTTCTCTCTCTCTCTCACTGTCCCTCTCTCTTAAAAATAAAAAAATGATGCTCATAGCTAAGCCACAGAAATATCATGGAATCTCCAGGTGGAACCACATCACTTTCAGACAGGATACAGTGAGCAAAATCAAGGTCACCGTGAAACCCACCAGACACCAATCATCTCCCTCTCTGCTCAAATGAAGGGCTACTTTTCACCAAAGTCAGCCTCATTCCTGCTTCTGTGTACCTTCCACTGACAGCCCATAGAGGAGATTTATTTAGATGCCCATTTTCCAACAACCTTGTATCCGGAGCAAGCCTCTGTTTCCACAGGCTTTCTCCCGAGTCATCTGACCCAAGTCCAAATCCAGTCATAGGTGTCTTGACACACCCCGGACTGCAGCACCCCAGGGCTTCCGGGCAAGCCTGCTTCCTGTTTCCAGGGACATTGTGTCTGCTTGTCCCAGGGCAGATGCATTCCCGACAGTCTTCCCAGGACCTTATCAGGCAGGATGTCTTGCTACTGTTCCAGATACTGCTCATGTGCAGTCCTCCCAGCTTCCTTTCCACGTCAGCAGAAGCCACAAGATAACCTGCACCCTCCAGGGCCAATAAAAGGAGGATGCCAAGATCCAAACTCTCACAATACTCAAAATCACAGAGGAGGGGCTGGAGCGGTGGCTTGGCGGTTATGGCGCTTGCCCAGCTTGCACAAGTACACAGGTTCAAACCCCAGCACCCACGTATACAACTAAGTGTCGGAGCAATGGAAGGCATGTGAAAAACTAAATAAAAACTGATTCTCCATCTCAGAAGGAGATCTCTGACCTCCACGAGATATCCATTTAACTCAGGGGTTCTTCTGGGGGAACATAGAATCACAGGGAACCCAAGGGGAGCATCCATGACATGGCATCAGCCTTGGATAACTATGTATATAAACATTTGTTCTTGTTTGTTTGACAATGATTCCCCCTCAATTGTAACTCCATATTCATCTAATTTTAAAAAATTGATTCTGTCTCTTCCTCTCTCTCTCTCTCTCTCTGTCCTTATCTCTTCACAGAGGAGATGTAACATAATCAGGAGAGCCCTCAGTAACACAAAATGTTGACTGTACTCACACAAGGGGTTGAATGAGATTTCCTCCGCATCTTTTTGCCCTGGGGGCACGTTCTAGGACTCTGGGTACTGTGTTATTTTCAGTTTCTTTTTTTTTTTTTTTTTTTAAAAGAGAGAGGGACAGTGAGAGAGATAGAGAAAGAGAGAAATAACTTTATTGAGTTTTTCACATGGCCTTAGTTGCTCCAGCACTTATTTGTATACGTGGTGCTGGGGTTTGAACCCGGGTCCTCGTGCTTGCCAGGCAAGCGCCGAAACCGCTGAGCCACCGCTCCAGCCCCTTATTTTCAGTTTCTTAACCATCTTAGTCTCTTTCCTCTGAGTCAATCTTTCCTTCTCTGCTGTGAATACCAGTGAACACCAGAGGCAAAACCCAAGATCATTTTTATAAGCTCCATGCAAAAATATGGAGCTGCAACTAGAGCCAGGATGGCTTGTGAGGCCCTGAAGAGGAGTCCTTGGCCACACAGTGTGGGTCCAGAAACCTACCTGAGAGACCTCCAGATCTCGCAGAATGATTTTTCTTCCCTGCCACTGGTTCAACCAAGCTCCAACTAGAAAGTGCAAGGAGATGTGGCCTTTTATGGAACAGCTTTTTAGAAATCAGCTGTTCCTGAGGACAAATCCTCTGGGTTGCTGTGGTGAGAACACAGACTCACTCCAATCAGCACCTGCTTCAGCTTCTCTGGTTTAAAAAACTTCACTAAGTTGAAATCCATTGCAGTCAAGAACGAGGAATCTAACACTGGATTTTTATTACAAATAGTAGTTAGACTCATACTATGGAAGGCACAGAAAAAATCTTTAAGGGGAAATCAAAAGAGGGAAGAAGGAAGAGGGAGACCTCCAGATGGGAGAGGGGGTAAAGTGGAGTCCAAGGTGCGGGGCAGCAAATAGAGGGTCAGGCACGGGGGGATAACAGTGGGGAGGTGAAGGGAAGCCCCGCCAAGGAGAAGGAAGGATCTGGCCTCCCCACTTCGGCACTGCTGGTGGCCCCAGGCAGCCTGGTGGTCCCTGAGTTCACCTGGCAAGCTCATGACTCCAGCTCTCTGCCCACTCACTTCATGGGACCTTCTCCTTTGTGTCCTTTAGGAACCAACAGCAATAATTCTGAGTTCTCTAGAGTTTGCTAGTGGCCTGTAAGGTTCCAGGTAGCTCTGTGTTGCAAATCTCAGAGAGATGGTTTTGTGGACAAAAGAAGGAGATGAAGAGGAAATGAAAGATAGGAAAAACCCAGCAATTCAAGCACTTTAGGTGTTTGATAAATAGGGCTTCACATAGATCACCACTGATTTATATAATGTTTGAAGAATAAGTTAATTATTCTGGGCTCTTTTACTGTTAAAAAAAAAAAAGTCATCCTTACCTGGCAAGAGTCTCTCTGACACCAGACCAGTTGGGTAATAGGTCTTATTGGATTAGGTAATTTCATTTTTTTTAAAAAGAGAGAGAGAGACAGAGACAGAAAGAAAGAAATAGAGAATCAATTTTTATTTGGTTTTGCACAAGGCTCATTGTTCCCATGCTTCATTGCGTATGTGGTGCTGGGGTTTGAACCCGTGTACTTGCGCATGCCAGGCAAGTGCGGTAACCACTGAGCCACCGCTCCAGCCTGGATCATGTAGTTTTTAAAAGATTTACTGCACATTTATTTTGTAGCTAATAAAATATTTTGGGTAGTTTCCAATAGATGTTTGCCCCTCCCTACACATTTTGTGGGCTTTTATTATAAAGGATGCATTGTAGTTACGCTTTTCCCTTGTTTTGGTTAAATTCTGTTTTCTGAGAGATTCTTGTCCTCTCTCCTTCCTGGAATGATACAGGATAATTATCAAGTGAGAGTATAGAAGGCCTCGTTATTTGGGTCACATTCTTGTCATATATTTCCCCCACAGATTTCTAAAACGCTGTTTCCCCACTGTCAGTAGAAGAAAGGAGGCACACGCCATGGTTTAACTTCAGAAAGATCTGGATGAAATTAATTAAATCTCAAATCAATACAAAAGATTCTACCACTGATCTAGAGAATATATGTAAGATGAGCATTGGATAATTGCTAGAATTACTTGAATTTTTTTTATTATTGTCTCAACATAGTCTTACGTATTGAAGGGAATCGTTACATATTCATGCACAATACCAGCAGGATGTGCTGGTTTAAAATGATTTATGATGGACCTAAAAATATCTAAATTTCTGCAAAAATATCTAGATTTCAATTCATTTGTAGAGCAAACACCTGGAAGGACACTTACTAAATTTATTGATTTTTGATGGCAAATATATGCCAACTTAAAAGACTGAAGGCGCATACACCAAATCCCTTTATCTTCCAGTAAAGGGATTTCGAGTGATTATCTTCTTCTTTGTGCTTTCCTGTATCTTTTTAAAACAGTAAACTATTATTTTGTAGCCAAAAAAAAAAAAGCTACCTCAAATGATTGAAATATACAGAAGACGCAAATTTCAAAGTATTGAGAATTTGATTCTTTGAAAATTGAAAGAATATGGGCAGTACAAAGCAGCGTTCTTCAGATGTAGGTAAAAAGAACGCCTGATCCCTACAGGCCCTCTTGGAGACTTTCTCCCTTAAACATAAATCTCCTCTAATTTTAAGTATTTTCATGGTCAGGACAGAATAATTAACTTATTCTACAAACATTGCCTACATGAGCGGTGACCTATGTGAAGCCCTATTTATCAAACACCTAAAGTGCTTGAATTGCTGGGTCTTTCCTATCTTTTATTTCCTCTTCGTCTCCTTTTGTGCTTAAAATCACCTCTCTGAGATTTGCAACACAGAAACGCAAATGCCAGCAGGAGAGATGAAATAAGTCACAGCCGAGATGGAGAAGCCTCAGTTATTAATTCAGTTTCTGCCAGTGACTCCAAGAGACACTGTTTGCAGTGTGACCTGTGAAAGCCAAGCCAGGAGGACAGGTACACCACATGTGGGTCACAGCCTTGAAAGCGGTGGCGGGTGGCGTGTACGGAGACTGGCCCTGCGCCAGGCACTCTTCCCAATGCGTTGGATCATGCACACAGCATCCCATGAGATATGTGGAGCCATCAATCCCACACGCAGGAGGGAACAGAAGCCAAGAGTTATCAGATAAGTTAACGTTCCCAAATCTACCCCGTGACTCTATCCACAAACTCTAGATCCCGTGTTACCAGCCCAGCTCTGGGTCACTCTGTTCAGTGATTTCTCAAAAGCCAGGAGGTCTCAGCCTCTGAATAGTTAAACTGGGCAGGGGAGCAGTATATCAACAGTTGATTCTGAATCTTCTTGTTCCTCTTCCTTGAAATAAAATGAAATAATAAGGAAAACCAAATAAGAAAGAAAATAAGACAAAAAAGAACAGCCTCATGAACAATATTTTAATCAGCCACTAAGAAAAAGATAAAACTCACATGTCTAAATTATATATCAGCATGGCTAAAACACCCCAAACCAGCAAAAAATCACGCAGGAAGGTGCCCCTCCAGAGTGGTGCCACAGGGAAGAACACGGTGGGGACTGATGGTCATGAAAGAGCCTAGAACCCCAGAAAGGCTATGCAGGTGTGGGGTTGCCGTCATGGGCAAGAGCCGGAGCAGCCAGGCACGAGCTGGAGGTAAGGAAGATGCACCCAGGTTGCCCCAGAAGCTAAGAAGAGGCAGAAGACTCCCTGCCCCTGGAAGAGAAAGGAGATCTTGGGAGGGCAGAGGCAGGGTCCCTCTGTCAGTGAGGAAGGAATCCAGAAAGCTCCGGGCCAGAGGAAAGAAGCATTCTCAACCAAAAGAGGATCAGAGAGTCAGAGAGAGGCTGGCTTCAGATGTCCGGATGAACTGAGCGTCACGGTGGAACTGGGGAGCCCAGAGCCTCTGGGTGGGGAGAGCAGGAAGATTGTCCAAATCACCACTCCTGATGCCAGCTTTGTGGATGTTGGGTTCGTGTCCTCTCAGAGTCCAAGAATGAAACTGAGGGACACAGTTCCCCTCCCTGCATCATTTCCTCTGGTTACTGCCATGTGTGTATAGAGTGAATCCTTGTCATCTGGAACTGCAAATATCAGAAACAACGGAAGTGGTCATCACATGTGTCATCATTAATAGAGTACAGTTTAGCCCAGGATTAAAAAGAATAAAACTATTGTTTTAACCAGCTTTTTTGCAGCTGTGACCAAAAGACCTGACAAAAATAATTTTAGGAAGAAAAGTTTATTTGGGTCCTTACAGTTCCAGTGGTATTAGTCCATAGACAGCCAATCACAATCCCTAGGAGAGGCAGAACATCATGGTGGAAGAGTATGATGGAGGAAGTAGCTGGGGATGTGGCACCAGGAAGCAGAGACAGACTCCCCTCACCGGGACAAAATATAAACCCCCAAGGCCCACCTCCTCAAGCCACACTCTACCCATCTCCAGTTAGCACCCAGGTATCCCTACCCATGGATTAGGTTAAGGTTCTCACAATCCAGTCATTTCACCTCTAAGCTTTCTTGCAGTGTCTCACCCATGAGCTTTTGGGAGATACATCATACTTCAACCATAACAAATGTCTATCTTAATAGATGGAAAGGAAAGAGGAAGAAGTTACTCTCTACATATTCAGATGGCTAACACCTCCCCAATGTATTGTTAGCTAACAAATCAAAGACAATGTAGTAGGGGGCTGGAGTGGTGGTTCAGTGGTTACAGCTCTTGCCTAGCATGCACGAGGACCTGGGTTCAAACCCCAGCACCCATGTACGCAACTAAGTGTCAGAGCAACAAAAGCCAGATGAAAAACTCAATAAAGTTGTTTCTTCTCTCTCTCTCTCTCTCTCTCTCACTGTCCCTCTCTAAGAAAAAAAGACAATGTAGTAGTTTGTTAATATTCATGAAAGAAGTGAGAAAAATAACAAAGAATATATATTTAGATCTCTTGCATTTGCAATTGAAAACACTGAAGGTATAAACCAGGAATTATTTAAAATAGCAATATTTAGAGATGGGGATTAAAGAGAGAGAGAGAGAATTTGAGGGTGGGTTAAATTATTGGACTTTAAGTTAAAAAAAACCAGACTTGGGAGAGCTGGACACTGACGCAGAAATATTCATTTCATATTCCAATCCCTTTCTGCTTTCGCTTTTAAGGGAATTTGCTTTCTCCCTCAGAGATCCTTACTGAGAAGAGGCTGATAATCAAATTGGGACACTTTTCTCATGGAATTTTATTACTGTATAGTTATAGAGGGGGGGGCTTTTAAGAAAGTGAGGTGATGTGGAGGTTGTCCTTCAACCTTTTGCCACCGAGTCACATCCCCAGCCCACTTTATCTTTTATTTTGAGACAGAGTCTCACTAAGTTGCTCAGAGCCTCGTTAAGTTGCTGAGGCTGGACTTGAACTTGCAATCCTCTTGCCTCAGCCTCCTGAGTCCCTGGGTTTTTATTTTTTTATGCATCTCATGTCTTTTTAGTTCCTCTCTTCCTCCTATATAGCTATACTCCCTTCTCCCTTTTTTTGTTGTATTATTGCAGTATTGAATCTCTTGATTATATCTATGGTTATTTCTTATTGAAGTTACAAATCCAATAACACATTGTTACAATGATGACCCTGTCCTGTGTAGTCATTGCCTTAGGCTGTCCAGCTGTGTCCCCATCCATCACCTTTGTGAGCATGAATTTTCATACAACTCCTTGGACAGAAGTTGTTTGGTTTGTTCCGATCCCTCAGGACCATTCCAGAAGTTATGCATAGTTTGTTTTATGGCCTTTTGATTTTATTTTTTCAACATTTTGCAGCTCCTCACATCATCCTGGGGAAGTTGATCTCCTGATGATCCTCCCACAGGATTCAGCAGCTGAACTTCACATAGAGGTCCCAATGGCTCCGCATGTCAGCCTCACCAAAGCTTTAATTGTGCGGAGTTTTGCTTGCCTGGAAGAGAAAAAAATTAACCTGGCTATGGTAGCACTAAGAGAAACTTTCATAAGAAGTAGGATCAACATTACATGACGTAGAGGTCGGCACAGCCTTCCTTAACAGGACTCCCATGGCGCAAGCAGTAAAATCAAGAATAAACGCATGGGATGCAATTAAACTAAAAAGCTTTTGCACAGCTAAGGACTTAGTCAAGAGTGTCAAGAGAGAACCTACAGAATGGGAGACAATCTTTGCCTGCTACACCTCGGACAGAGGGCTAATATCCAGAGTATACAAAAAACTAAAAAAATTAAATGTCAAAACCTCTAATAACCCAATTAATAAATAAGCTAAGGAACTAAAAAGAAGTTTCTCAACAGAAGGAGTCCAAAAGTCCATAAACATATGAGAAAATACTCTACATCACTAGCAATAAGAGAAATGCAAATCAAAACTTCTCTGAGATTCCACCTCACTCTGGTCAGAGTGGCAAAAATGAAGAATATAAACAATGACAGGTGCTGGAGGGGCTGTGGGAAAAGAGGAACACTGTCACACTGCTGGTGGGACTGCAAACTGGTTCAGCCACTCTGGAAAGCAGTGTGGAAACTCCTCAAAAACTTAGGGCTGGAATTGCCTTTTGACCCAGCTGTCCCAGTTTTGGGTATTTTCCCAAAAGAACTAGAATCAGCATATTATAGAGATACAGCTTCTTCAATGTTTATAGCAGCTCAATTTGCTATAGCTAAATTATGGAACCAACCCAGATGCCCCTCACTTGATGAATGGATCCAAAAACTGTGATACATATA
Source organism: Aplodontia rufa (assembly GCA_004027875.1). Taxonomy (NCBI): domain Eukaryota; kingdom Metazoa; phylum Chordata; class Mammalia; order Rodentia; family Aplodontiidae; genus Aplodontia; species Aplodontia rufa. Next base: position 29,279 of record PVKS010012886.1, read on the forward strand.
CACAATGGAATACTACTCAGCTATTAGAGAAAATGATATTATGGCATTTGCAGCCAAATGGATGGGTGGAAAAAAATTTGCTAAGTGAAATATCCCAAACTCAGACTCAAGGGCCGAATGTTTTCTCATTTGTGGAAGCTGGAATATAAGCAGAAACAGTTTGTTAGCTGGGTAATCTAACAATCACCTCAACATGTATGAATTCTTACATGATCATGGGGAACTGTGCTAAGATTCCTGGGGGATGTAGAGGGGGTAGGGAAGGGGGAAGGGAATAGGAAGTTCATCAAGGTGACCAGAGAGAGGTAGTATGGGCGAATCTAATCCAAGGGGAACCTCTGACTGTCATGAGAAGTCCAAATAACTTGGGGCTTAAGTAAAGTGAAACATGGAACCATGGGGAACCCAAAGGGGGAAACCATGGTCTGGCACCAGTATAGGCTTCTTATGTCATTATGCTGCTGTTCTTGATTGTTTGATGATGAACCCCTCCTAGACAGACCATGTCTATTGAATAATAAAAAAGAAAAAAGAAAAAGAAACTTTCACGCTATGTTCGGGTCAAATGCATGGGGAGCAATGTGTTTTATATTGTTAAATCTGATTATTTCAATAAAGAGAGAGAAATGGCTTGCACTCACACCCGCAGTGGGTCTATCACTTCTAGAGTGACACCTCACCTAGATGTACTCAGAAGGTGAACCTGTGGGCCACCTGCTCCTCACAGAGGAGCTGTGTCTGCTCCTGGTGACAGCTGGGGCAGGTGACCTTTTCAGTTATGAGATATTCCATTAGTGCAGGCTGGGGACCACCAGGCCAAGACTGGTCCTTGTGCCATTTCAACCCACAGTTCTTAAAACAGTGACTAAGAGTTTGATAGGCAGATGATAAATAAGACTTCATGGTCTACGATATCTAGGAAGTTTTTCCACTCATATAATTGCAGAGATGGCAAAGAAGGTTATTTAATATCACTACCAACCCTCTTTGCCATATCTTTGGCATCTAAGGATATAGTTTCAGAGTTCATGACTTAGGCAAAAATATCTTTTTTTTTTTTCAGGGCTGAGGACCAAACTCAGGGCTAGGTGAGTGCTAGGCAAGTGCTCTGCCACTGAGCTAAATCCCCAACCCCTGGCAAAAATATCTTAGTGAGCTGCATTATGAATGAGAAATGAGAAATAAATTGTAGGATAGATTTCAGTGTCAGCAAACAGGAAGTTATACTGTTCCTCAGGAGAAATGAAAAGGAATTAAAGTTGGAAGGGACACACAGAAGTGAGCAGAGGAAAGTGTGGCAATGAAGACTGCAGACCTACTGAGAAGCATTGTCTGGCAAGAGACCCATGCAGGCACAACTGGAGGACCCCACAAACAGTGGCACCCAGTGTCAGATGTCTGCTCTCTGATGATGCAAAGTACCCACCCTCCGCCCTTGGTCATTTAAACAGTCCACCAAATTTGCCACCCACAAATGCCTGAAGTGTGATGTTTTGAATAAATGAAAGAATCTGGGGCTGGAGTGGTGGCTTAGCAGTTACAGCGCTTGCTTCACATGCGTGAGTACACAAGTTCGAACCCAGCACCACATACACAAGCAAATGTCAGAGGAATGAAGGTCACATGAAAAACTAAATAAAAATTGCTTCTCTCTTTCTCTCTCTCTGTCCCCTCTTTCTGTTAAAAAAAATCTGTGCCCATGTCTATGTTAGAATCCATCTTCCTCCCAACCCCAAGAAAGATTAGACACAGACAGCAAGACCTGAGCAAGATGATGGGTTCAGTAGAAACAGGACATTTGCCATGACAAGAATCTAAGACCCACGACAACACAGACATCTGGAGTAAAGTACCAATTTCTCCCCGCTGGCGAAGAAAGAAGGTTTTACCCAAATAGCTCTCATGGAATGTAGGATCCTTCTACTGGAGGATTTGGGTTCAATTTTTTAAGATAATTTTTTTTGTGAGATTCAGTTTTGTGAACAGGATCCCCAGATTATCAATGGTTTGAAGACCAAAAAATTTTCTCTATGTCAAAATTCATTTCCCTAGTGAAAAATAGTACATGGTTCACCAGTTTCTAGGGTGAACACAAGAGCCTAACTAACCTGTAAGGTGACTTGACTGTTCATTAGTTGCCCCACATGGGACCCACAAAATAGTATATAAATAAGAGAAAACAAAAGACAACAAACCTCCCGGCCCTTCCGTGAGAAAAGCACCCTGGACTCAGCTCATCTTAGCTTGCCTGCTGTTAAGTCTGATTATTGGTCAAGGAATTCAAAACTGAAAAGCAGGTTACTTCTGGGATTCCAGCATTGTAATGATCTCTTGCTCAAAACAAGCATGTTTATCTACAGGATTTGAGAATTTGGGTCAATCATAGAAATCAATTCACAAAGAAGCTTCTTCTAAATAGGAATAAATAGGGGCTGGAGCAGTGGCTCAGCGGTTACGGCGCTTGTCTGGCATGTGCAAGTACCTGGGTTCAAACCCCAGCACCCACGTACACAACTAAGTGTCAGAGCAACGAAAGCCATGTGAAAAACTCAATGTCTCTCTCTCTCTCTCTAACCATCCTTCTCTCTTTAAAAATAAATAAATAAATAAAATAAATAGGAATGAATATTAGTAGTTTGATGTTAGTAATAATTTTTCATTCGAAGGGTCCTTATGAATTTGAAGCATGTTTTTCAATGAATTTATTAATGGCAAAAAAGGAAGATATGTATCGTGATAGTTTTATTTTTAAAACATTATTGGCTTCATGCTTAGATCCTTTACTCTATCCAAGTGTCCCAGAAAAGCACTCTGCGTTATTACCCAGCCCCGCAATGCTAAATTGGTATGAAGAGTCTATAGTGTTTTACGTAACATACCGCCCTCCCCTGTGCCAGTAAGAAGGAACACAGCCCAGACCCCACCAATGCCTCCATCTCCCTTACAGCTTTCTTGCCAACTGGATATCCAACTTGAAAAACAACGAGCATTTTCTAGATAGCTTGAACCTTAACCACATTTTGTTTATGGTATTTTCATTTAGTTAAATTCAAGATAATAAACACAGTTTGGCCTTGGTTTTTTATCCAAAGTCAGTGAGAAGTTTCAGGTGTATTGGACAATGAGAGCTTCATCCTTGAAATGTTCCCTGGGAGGAGAGTCAGCCCTGAGCACTAGCAGCCCAGGGTGATTTGAGGAGTGCAAGCGACCTGCAGTTCTCAGCCTACACCAGCTGCCCGGCCCCCGGTACCCGGCTAAGCGTCCTAATGTACACATCTTCTTGCACCTATTTGAGCAGTGGTGATATCAGTTCCTCTCACTCTGCAGCACATAGTTGCTTCTTGTTCTTTTATCCATCTCCCAAATATTGATGAAGTTGAGATGTATTTATAACTTATATGGCTTGCTTCAGTCCTCAGCAGAAACCGAAGGTCAAGGGCACAGATTCACCAGGCTGGACAATTGAGGATTCATCATGGACAGGTAATGACACATCCAAGCCTTGCATTCTGGGGTGAAAGCACACTCTGCGCTCCCCCTGCCCACACCCTCCTCTCCTGCCCATGCCCTCCGCATGCCACGCAACGCTTCTTAGCAGATCCTGAGGCAAATCAATTCCCCCGCAGGGTCTCTGTTCTCAGAAAACCAGCAAAAGCAGTATCATTTTTTACCATCCAAAGCTGTACCTCTCTTGTGCACACCTTGGCTTTTCTTATCAAAAAACAGATGAGATAGGGATGGAGCGGTGGCTCAGTGGTTACCCAGCATGCGCAAGTACACAGGTTCAAACTGCAGCACCCACGTACACAACTAAGTGTCAGAGCAACGAAAGCCACGTGAAAAACTAAATAAAAAAAAACTGATTCTCTCTGTCTCTCTCTCACTGTCCTTCTCTCTTTAAAAAAACAAAAACAAGGGGTTGAGGATTTAGATCAATGGCAGAGTGCTTGCCTAGCACATGCAAGGCCCGGAGTTCGGTCCTCAGCCCTAAAAAAAAAAAAAAAAAAAAAATGAGATGCTAGCAAAGCAAACCATTGATTGAATTGATTGAGAGGACAAATGTGTGGACAGATGAGCATCTCTGATACTAGTCAGAAGAAGAACAAAAGGTACACTGGCCAGCAGACGTCACCACGAGTCCTTAATGCTAAGAATGTTGTATGGCTCCTCTGATAGAATATTAATCCTAAATGATTCATGGTTTTAAGCCCAGAGACGTGAGAGAGTTTAATGTCACTATACTTTAATCCAATTAGTGACAAAGAAGTAGGAAAAACTTCTGCAAATTCAATACCTTTCCATTTTTCTCAAAACACAAATTAGAGACTTTCCCTGGGTGCATAAGATATGTTTTCACAAACTACTACTAGGGCTCCAAGACTCCCGTGGGAATTGGTCTTGTGTTTTCCCAAAGCTTTCTGACTCCGATGAGATTCTTCCTCTACCTGCTTGGGGTGCTGCTCCGCAGGTAGAGACGGCTATGGCAACCGCTGCATCTCCCCGCTCAGGAAGCCCAGCTTCAGGAGAAAGACAATATGTTTGAGCAAAAAGGGCCATTGATCTTTCCAAAGGCTCCACATTCTATCTGCAGAGCCTGCTTTATTATTTGAGGACAGGCACTTCTATTCCCGTAGGGAATGCCAACTAGACAGTCAAAAAAGCCATAAGGACTGGGGCTGGAGCTCAGGGGTTGAGTTTGCTTAGCAGGCACAAGGGCTGAATTTCAACCCCAACACCAAAAAAAAAAAAAAAAAAAAAAAAAAAAAAAAAAAAGAAAAGAAAAAGAAACTAATTAATTCAATTTAATTAAAGAAAATATATGAATTTTAATTTTAAAATTAAATGTCAATTAATGAAAAAGATGAATACCAGCCTCTAAGAGTCTTCATCCAACATATTGATGATATGAAGACTCTAAGTCACACAGCAAGAGGAAGCCGTGGCTGTCCACATCTGAGCCCCAAGTTGACATGGGAGAAGTAACAGATGAGGCATTTGCATCAGAATCACCTGAACTGTTTCTTAAAAATGTATGCTTCTGACCAATGGAGCAACCTATGTTTTGTGATTTATGAATATGTGAAAATGAACCTCACTGTTATGCGGTGCATAATAAAAAGCATTTTTTAAAGTGCGCATTTCCAGGGATGGAGCAGTGGCTCAGCGGTTGCAGCGCTTGCCTGGCATGTGCAAGGATGCAAGTTTGAACCCCAGCACCATGTACACAATGAAGTGTAGGAACGATGAAAAGCTAAATAAAATTGATTCCCTCTTTATCTTTCTCTCTTGCTGTCCCTCTCTCTCTCTCTTAAAAAAAAAAAGAGGGGGCTGGAGCAGTGGCTTGGCAGTTATGGAACTTGCCTGGCACGCGCAAGTACATAGGATCAAACCCCAGCACCCACGTACAAAATTAAGTGTCAGAGCAAGGAAAGCCATGTGAAAAACTCAGTAAAAATTGACTCTCTCTCTCTCTCTCTCCTTCTTTCTTTAATAACAAAAAAGAAGAAAGAAAAAAATGGCAGATTTCCTGGACTTGACTCCAAATCTAATCAACCAGAATCCCTTGGCAAATTTGGTCCCTAGACACAACCCAGGTTACATTTTTGCACACTGCTGTGATTTGAGTATGACTAACCCAGGAGTTAAATCTCCAAAGTTTTGCTTTAATGGCATTGAGAGAGGCTTGTCTGACTGTAGTGTTTAGAGGTGGTTTCTTTGGAAAGTGATTGGATTAGATTAGGGTGCTAGCATGGAATATGATTGAATCCTGCCAGCTTTATAAGGAGAAAGAGAGAGACCACACAGGCATAGACAGACACAAACACTCTTGCCGTGATGTAATGCAGCCAAGGGGGACCCTTGCCACAGCCTGTACTATGCTATTTGATCTTTTAGCCTCCAAAACGATGAGCTAAATGACCACTTCCCTCCATCAAGTGTCTTACCTGACATATTTCACGATAGTGGATGAAAAGCAGATTAGCACACACACCGAAGTCTGAAAGCACTGGTGATTTACTCTGCGTTTTACTTAAAACACAATGGCAGCCTCTGGCAGGAACGAGAGGTCCCTGCACACCCTCACCCAGAGTCCTACACCTGTCAATCTCTGCTTCCCCGGGAATAGCTGCATCATAGAGAGCTGGTCCTGGAAGACCTTGAAACTTTTCAGGAATGATATTTCCTAAATGTGTTGCTGCTGTTATTATTAAGCAGCCCTACTTCAGAAATATACAGTTCAACTCTGAGGCACCTCCCCAGAAATCCCACACACTTGGCCCACAGATCTGTGACTCCCAGGCCCCAGCTAAGACCTGGCTCCTTTCTGAACAACTAACATGCAGGGGGACAAGCTCAGCGGTGCTCAGTCCCTCCATCAAGGAGGCCCAAGCATATTGTCCTCAACTGCTATAGCTGTGTCACAGGCAATTAAAAAAAAAAAAAATGAAAGAAAAGAAACCGAAAGCTCTCTGGCTGATTTTCCCCTAATGAGCTGTTCACAAGGACTCGCAAAGGAAGAACCTGATCCTCAATTCTTGTCCCAGTGTAACAACTCCCTTGTGAATGGAGTAGATCCCACATGCCCAGCTGGAGTGGATTTATGCCACTAGCCTGTCTCCCACATCACGGGCCAGAGGTGATCCAGGAGTTAGTCATTATTCAATATGCATCTCCTCCATACAAAAAACTAATTTCCACTGAGAACCACATAGTGAAACAAAAATAATAGTAACTATAAAAGACAGACAGCTATAGAAATTTCTTGTATTGAGCACGGCATGGTGATCCTTGCCTGTAATCCCAGCAGCTCTGGAGGCTGAGGCAGGAGGATCTCAAGCTCCAGCATCCTTTGTCCTTTCTCTTGACCTCCTCCTTCAAATTTGATTCTCTTTCTCTCTGTGAAGGTCCACTTCCTTTGCTGTGTGTGTGTAAATGAAACCGTTTTCAAAAGACCCCCTCCACATTGGTTCCGGCCAGACCATCCTCTTGGCCATTTTATTTTATTGGTCTGATTAATGAACCTCATTTAGGATTTTACACAGGAGAACAAAGATAGTTCAGGAAAGAAAAGTCACGTATCACCACCAGTACTTTTTTTTCTTAGTACCATAAACTCAGGAATATGAATCACCACAGTGATCGAGATGGGAATGAGGAGGACGCTGTTAGAAAAAGACTAGCAAGGGGGCTGGAGCGGTGGCTCAGCGGTTACAGCGCTTGCCTGGCATGTGCAAGGATGTGAGTTCAAAGGCCAGCACTGAATTTGAAACGAAGTGTCTGAGCAACGAAAGCCATGTGAAAAACTAGATAAAATTGATTCTCTCTCTCTCTTCTCTCTCTCACTGTCCCTCTGTCTTTAAAAAAGAAAAAAAGAAAAAGACTAGCAAGCCCAACGCACAGTTGAGTGGGTGCGTGTCTGGGAGCTGCTGCAGCGTCCCTGAGTTCCCCAAGGGGACGACCACCCAGAGCACAGTGCTCATCAGAGGGCCTTTCCTGTTCTCCCAGTCCATGTACTGGGATTCAAACACCCATGGGCCGAAAGAATTTGAAAATAAAATACAGCAACTGTTCTGAACATGTACAGATTTTTTTGTGATCATGAATCGCTTATCAATACAGTAGAGCAGCTATTTGGACAGGATTTGCATTTTGTTTGGTATTATAAGTCATCTAGAGATGATTTAAAGTATTTGAAAGGATGTGTGTGGGTGATATGTAAACGCTGAATCATTTTATAGGAGGACTTGAACCTCCTGGCTTTGGGGTGTAACTGAGGATTCTGACCATTCCCCAGGGGGACTGAGGGATATGCATGTGCATGCGCACACCCATGCATGCATGCAAACTTAAAATAATTAAAAATGATTAAACCCAATTGTAACCACAGCGATTCAAAATTTCCACCATAAGGAATTCTTCGGACAGAGGTATTATTATATCAGTGACATTTTCAAACATAAGGCCAACCTCTAGTCCCTGTACCTGCCTCTAACTTTACTCCTGGCCAGGCTGCCTTGGAGTCCAGCTCAGGCCTGAGTGGACAGTCCACCACAAGTCTCTCCAGTCCTTGCTGCCAGCCCCAAGGTGCACCACCGGAAGCTGCCCTGCACCCCAGGTGGTCCTGCATGGAAGCTGGGACAGCCCAGGGACACTGGCCTTTTCTGTCTGGCAGAGGCTTTGTTTCTTCCTGCATCCCTATGTCATCCAATGTGCTCTCTGCCACCACTGCCCACATGTGGCCTCCAGGCTTTCTGCATGAGGATCTCAGGTGGACTGGGAATGATGAGTGGATGTTAGCAAGATGCCGTGACCGTGACTCAGGAGAGAGAAGCAGGCCCACTGTGCAAACCCAGGAGCCAAACCCAGGTTTGGTTGGGGTGTAGCTTGCTCAGGATGCAGCTGGGAACTAGACCCGCAAGCCACCCAGACACAGATTGCAGGTATAAATAGCAAGTATGTATATCTGTTCATGGAATCCAGGTACCCAGAATCCAATTTTTGTTGTTGTCCTGAGATCTGACTTAACTTTCATTTTGGATTGCGTTCTTTTTTAAGGATGTGTCTAGATCCAGGGGCTCTGTGTGGCTTTGGGGGAACAGGTAGAAAACGGGCAGCCACTGAAATGGTCCACACAGAATACCGGGGAGCATTCCAACTTTCCCAGCCCCAGAGTCTCTGCTGCAATACTCCCTCCTTCCTGTGTTTCTGGGAACTGGGGCAGCAGCTCCTGCCCTCTCAGGGTGGGCTTGCTCCTACCTGTCCAGCCCACCCTCCCAGAGCTCCAGCCTCTCCTCTCCAGAGGCCAAGGCCATCCTCCCAACACACTGTGCCCTTCTTCACCCCTTCCTGGGAGAGCAGTCCCCTCTGAGTCCAGTCCCTGCATAGTTGCAGGTTGTGTTCCACACACTCCGACGGAATCATGGGGTCAGTTACGCTCACGGTCCCTGTAGCACTTCTCATTCCTCCTCCCTTAGTCGGTGGGTATTTACCTAAATTGGAACCCAATGCTTGGCTTTCACTCATGAGGTAGTCTCTCCAATCTAATATCCACACCCCTGGCTCTTGATAGCGTAAACCCACACTCCCCTACTTGTGCACACTTGAGGGTGTGCGCACACACACATGCACACACACAGCCGGGAGCTTTTGCGACACAAAAGTTAAGGATGGATTTCTCTTTCTTCAATATTTTGCAGCATCATTTGTTCCTGAGACAATTACTGAAGATAAAGAGCCCAGGGTACCCAGAAATACAGAAAAACACCCCTCACTGTTATACACACATACACTGTTACGGTTTTGGTGGGAGGTGACCCCCAAAAGCTCATGTAAAAAGCTTTAGAGGTGAAATGTCTGGGTTATGGGAGCCTCAATCTAATCAGTGAATTAATCCTCAGATAGGGATGAGTTGGGTGGTAGCTTATAAGCAGGTAGGGTGTGGCTGGAGGAGGTGGGTCCCTGGTGAGCAGAACTCTCTCTCCCTCTCTCTCTCTCTCTCTCTCTCCTTCCTGGTGACCATGTCCTGGGCTGCTTTCTTCTCTTCTACCATGATGTTCTGCCTGTCCTTGGGGGCAGAGCAATGCAGCCTGCTGTCTATGGACTGGGAACTCGGAAGGTGTGAGCTACAAAATAGACTTGTCTTCCTCTTGTTCTTGTCAGGTCTTTCAGTCACTGTGACCATAAAAAAAAAAAAGAAAGCACCTACACGGGTGCAAATCTAGAGATAAGCCTTCCCAATTCAGAAAATTAATCTTCATATGGTTTTAGGGAAATATCTCTGGGCAAAAAGCTATGACATAATTCAAAAGCAGCTACATTGTAGGAAAACGTGGAAACCCCATTGGTGAATATCTGCTCTGGAGCCCAAATGACCACATACGCAACTAAGTGTTGGAGAAGCAAAGGCCAGATGAAAAGCTAAGGAAAGTTGATTCCCTTTCTCTGCCTAACGCTCTCCATCAGGAAATCGACAGGGACCTAGAGAAGAGCATTCTCTGAGTAGCATCCCCTTTGGGGTTATGTAATTTACAGCATCCCTTCTTGGGGGTCCCTCGGTGACAGGAGATTCGAAACTTGGAAAATTGAGAATTCATTTATTTTTATTTTTTTTGCAAGGTTGAGACTGCACCCTTGGCCACTTCAGGATGCTATATTCGATAATTATCTTTTTTGCTTACAGGAACCTCTCCCAGAGCTGCCTAGCCTCCTTGCAGGCCCAGGTTTCTGGTCCCAGGCTGGAAGTGCCCAGGTCAGATGAGGACTCCCACCCAGAACCTGCCCAATCACAATGAATACCCACCAGGACCAGATATATTGGGCCTGTTCTCGCTGCCAAGGATCCCAGGTCACAGTGCATAGCATAGGCAGGCCCATTCCAGCCCACCCTGTGCCTCCAGCACCCGGGGACCCAACAAAGCACTGTCACCACTGCACTTCAACAATCCACCAGGCTGCTATGCAGCCCCACCAGGTTCCAGATCCACGCCCTAGAGACTAGATCCAAAACGTGAAGCAAACCAGGCTCCAGACCGAAGCACTTTCAGGAGGAAGATGGTTATCAATGGGTGGTGTCTGACCCAACCCTTTGACCTGAAAGTAAGAAGAACCCAGAGACCTGCCTTGCTTCCCTATAAGGAACCTCAATTCAAAGATCCAGAAGAAGCTCTTCAAAAATGAGGAATCAAACTAGAAAAGGTTACCTCAAAACCACAACTTACCTACAAAGCAGCCCAAGGACAAGGAGATAAATGAAAATCTAGGAGAAATTATTAATGATCTGATTTCTACAAGAAACAATGAACTAAAAAGAAGACTTAATGAAGGGACTAAGTCCAAAAACTCTGGAGATGAAAAATTATTATCAAAGAAATAGACATACTGAAAAAGGAAGTAATGGAGCTAAAATCTTCAATCACATCAGAGGAACAAAGTAAGAATTCAATAATAGACTAACTTCTATAGCAAACAGAACCCCAGCTCTTGAAGAAAGAACTACCTACGAGGATAGGCTGAGTAAGCTTGAATACACAGAAGACAAAAAAGAAAAAAAAATTCACAGAGAATGAACAAAACAAAATCTCATGGGTCATCAGAAACCATATTACAAAAAAGCATTTAAGGCTATTACAAGTTATTTTTGCCATAGTCATCTTGACAATAAAGGTATTCTTAAAGTCACAGTTGAATACTTAGCACACCTGAAACAACTGGAAAGATTTGGCCTTTGGGTACATCTAGCTTTTGTTAGCCATTGATTTTCCTTTCTCATCATCAATCAATACCATCATTACCCAAGTGCTTCGAATGCATTTTCATAGCTGCCATCCTCTGTTATGCTAAACAAAGTCCAACAGCCAAAGCCAAGGTGCTGCTGATCTAACAGTACTCTACCACAGCTCTTCAAAACCGGGGTTCTCACCATCAGTACTCCTCCAGGGCCATAAGTAGAATTCTACCCAATAAACCCAATGTCCACAGGGAGTCCAGCATTGTTACACGGTAATGATAACCCCACTACCTGACTCTACCTACGACTGCCCCTAGGCGCCTATGTGAAATTACACGTTAGCAATAACACAATTACCTGGACTCTACCTACGACTGCCCCTAGGCTCCTATGTGAAATTACACGTTAGCAATAACACAATTACCTGGACTCTACCTACGACTGCCCCTAGGCTCCTATGTGAAATTACACGGTAATGATAACACAATTACCTGGACTCTACCTACGACTACCCTGAGGCTCCTATGTGAAATTACACGGTAATGATAACCCAACTACCTGACTCTACCTACGACTACCCTGAGGCTCCTATGTGAAATTACACGGTAATGATAACCCAACTACCTGGACTCTACCTATGACTACCCTGAGGCTCCTATGTGAAGTCCTGGACAAGTTTTTCAACTTATCTGAGTCTCAATTTTCTCATTTGTAAAATGGGATAATAATCACAGTACCTCTCATGGGGTTGTGAAGATTTAATGTAAATGCTTGTAGAGCATGAGGCAGAACTCCTGGCACGTAGTGAGTTTCTCAAAGCCTGTTAGTTACTTCCTGAAGCATTGCACAGTGGGCCTGAGGTCACTCTCTTCTGAAGAACCTATTTCCAAGGTTGGTCCTTGCTTGGTGTTCAGGAACTTGGCACTTGGTCCTCTTGTTACATGGTGGTCCATATGGATGGTCCACTCTGCCTGTTATTCGGGCAAATAGGTTGTTCTGAACCCCTGCTTTCCTTCAGGGAGTCTGGGGTTTTTCATGGTAAGTTCATGTTGTCTGCCACTGCAGCAATAGCAACCTTAGATAAGCTGCCAATATAAACGTTGGGCACTGAGTCTGTAGTAGACTTCCAGGAGCAGGAATATCTCACACATATTGCAATATTTCTGTTTGTTTGTTTCCAGAGAAAAAATCACATTTGAGGGTCCCCTTGAGGGGAAGGAAAGGGCACAGGAAGGCTGTATGTGGCCTCTTCCAGGCTGCCTGCATCTCCCTTCTGGTCCAGCTGAGTTGCCTCCCGATAGCACTGTGCTAAATCTTAGCCTAGAGAACAAGTTTGAATTCAGTCCCATGAGTTCTTGTCATGAATCTCCAAATGTGTGGGTGGTCTTGGGCACCCCAACACACAGCTCAGGTCATATTACTACCCCTGTTTGCTTACAACAACCTCCAGTATTCACCTTCAGTGGAATTATTATTCATTCATTTATTCAAGGAAAAATGTATTAGGCACCAATCCTGTGACTTTCCTAACCCTTTGAATCAAAAATATTAAGTTTAGTTTTCATTTCACATGAAATATTGTGCATGTGTGTCTCCCTTGTCCTTCCAGTGTTGCCCCATCTCATTTTAGTTCCTTCAAATACTTATCTAATGTAACAACAGTAACAACCATCACACACACACACACACACACACACACACACACTCATGCGCGCGTGTGCGCGCACACTTACACAGGCACACACATACAAATGTAAGCTGAATATTCCTGCTGACTAAGTGATAAATGCTTCCAAAATTTGGGATATAATTAAAACAATTACTGATAATTAAGGAAATACACTATCAAATTAGCCTTCATCCAATCATTAATAAGTAAGCAAAACTCTTGAATTTTTTCTTACAACTTCAAGTAATAAGAGCATGGAAATCAGCAGTTATAATGATACAAGCCCACAAACCCTTATCTGAAATCCTGAGGACCAGATGTGGTCCAAATTTCAGAATTTTTCAAATTTTGGAAACGTACACTTATCATAGCCTTGTAACAATTCCAAAGGGGTCTGGCATCCATTGATCCCATACATGGTCATTTGTGCAGTGAAACTTCCCAATAGTCACCCTCAGCAGAACAGCTGTGGACCACACACTGCCACAGAGCAGCTCAGATGTCACAGATGAAATAATGATGGACTAACTTCTGTCGTCGCTGTTGTTAGAATTTCCTCAACTTCAAAGTTGCCCAGCAGCTTGGGATGCTGAGGCAGGGGATTGCAAGTTAAAAGCCAGCCTCAGCAACTTAGCAAGACCCTGTCTCAAAATTAAAAATAAAAAGGGCTGCGGATGTGGCTCAGTAGTTCAGCACCCTTGTGTTTAATCCCCAGAACCAAAAATTTAAAAAAAAATTTTTTTTTAAGTGGATAAGGAATTATGGACTTGAAATTCCAAACTGCCTGCAAATAGCTACCATTTATCAAGCAGTCATCACGGATGGCACCTAGTAGTTCAGGTGCACTCTGTCCTCACCGTCCTTACACAGACCCACCAGGGTCCCTGGCAGACTCTCCATCTTGCGTTCTCCACTTGGGGACTTTGAGTTCTTCATTGTGCTTTACACTTTGGGTGTGAGGAGAAACGTCATCCATTGTTCATCCTCCTGTGTCCCACCCACACACAAAAGGAATACAGAGAGCACAATAACATGAGTCAAGAAGCAAAAGGAAATGAAATGAACAGAAGTGTTTCCTTCATGCTGACAACACTGAAGGACCCTGCATCCTCATTAACCGAAACATTTATAAAACTAATCAGATGAACATATGCATCTCAATCTTGTTTTTTTTTTCAGGGCTGAGGACCGAACTCAGGGCCTTGCGCATGCTAGGCAATCGCTCTGCCACTGAGCTAAATCCCCGACTCCTCAATCCTGTTTTAAGAAAAAAATTCACTTACCCAAAAATAAACTGTTTGCAGCATGAAAGATTACTTTTCCATTTGTTCCAACAATTACGTGATGTTTTCTCACCACTTATTTCAAAAAAGAAACAACTTTAAGGAAATGTTTATTTCTGAGTTTGTATGCCTTAAGTTAGATGATCTATAATTGTTGTATTATATAAAATATGAAATTTTTATAATATTAATACGATTAAAATATATACATGGCCTCTGTCTATACTGTAAAGTATTTTAAAGTGAGTTTGAAGTGAGTTTTTCAGGGGTTCTGCTGCTCACAGAACTGATATACCTCAAATCAGGAAAGTAATCTTGATCCCCAGGTCAATTCATCTTGATAAATGATTCTTCCTTTTATTTTTTTATATGTTTATTTTTTCTGGATCAAAAAAGCAACCACCCAAGCAATTAGAAACAATGATATTGCAGCCTTTGAAGGTAAATGGATGGCTATGGAAGAAATCATGCTGAGTAAAATCAGCTTAACCCAGAGAACTAATGGTTGATTGTCTCCACTCATCAGTGGAGGTTGGGACTAGACCCTGGCCAGTGAGAAAGTTGGTCTATTATCATGTGTTAAATCCAGATAAGATATAATGCTATACAACATAATCCTATTTTTAGAGATATGGGGGGAAGGGGAAGGGAGGGATAAGGGTGGGTAATTGGCAGGGGGTCCTCCTGGGGGGTAATTGTAATATCCAGAATCTATACTCATTTGATATTATTTTGTTAAAAACTTTTATGGTTGTTCAAAAATAAAAAAATAAAAAATAAAAAAAACAACCACCAAAGAAAGTAAACTAAGTAAGATAATGAGGATAAGAAGAAAAAAATATGTAGTAAAACAACATTCAAATAGCCTAATTACATCCTGATGCAATTATTTTCATTTCCTATTTTCAGAATTGATGCATTTGGTTTTAGCATTTAAAAACTGGATTTCAACAGAAAATATGTCAATTAGCTAGGTTTGACCTTTCAAGATGAAAAATAACATTACTTTTGAGGGACATGGAAAGATTTGAGAGCCTAGACCATTTGATGGATTTTTCTATTAACATCATCATTGTTGATCCATGGTCCACTTTACCATGCTCCTGAGCATAGTCTCTGTGTAGGGATATTATGAGAGCATTTTTCAACCATCAGGCAAACCCAAATGCTTGTGACATAGTCTCATCCTTGCCCTCCCCCTTAATGATTCTGTGAATATAGAAACAAAGAATAAGTTATATATTTCCAATATTTTTTAAAAAGTAGAATTGGAGTATAAACCATCAATTTCCAGCCCCCAAGGTAGAGTAGGAGGAAAGAAAAGAGGACCTACTTACATTATATTTGAGCAAATATAATTTCATATACAACTACCACATTATGTATAATTTTAAAAGAAGAAATAAATTTTAAAACTACTATAACGACAACAACAACAACAAAAAAAAAACAGGAAAAAGAGCATGCTGTATCCCTCACACATTAAAGAGATATCTGTTTTAGAAAATATGTTCATTTCCAAAACATAAATATTTACAGTAATTTATAAACATGGAAACTGCTTATAATATCAATACGAGGTGATAAAACTACAGAATTTTTTTAAAAGAGAAGGACAGCGAGAGAGAGAGAGAGAGAGAGAGAGAGAGAGAGAGAATTAACTTTTATTGAGTTTTTCACCTGGTTTTTGTTGCTCTGACACTTAGTTATGTACATGGGTGCTGGGGTTTGAACTCGAGTACTTGTGCATGCTGGCCAAGCGCTGTAACTGCTGAGCCACCGCTGAGCCGCCAGAATTAAATTTTTAAAAGAGAGTACAGATGTCAAGAGATAAACTGGAGTAAAGAATCATCACGATTCAAAAGTTAAAAATAACCCTCAAGCACGAAGGAATAGAACCAGCACAGGGAAAGGTCGAGGACAGTGAGACAGAGGACAATCTCGAGAATCTTACAAGAGATTCAGAGAAATATAATGACAGGAAAGAAATGAGAAAAGATTGAAATAAGGAAAGAGGATAGGTATCTGACTGCATATATAAAGTATTCCTAAGGTAGGGAAGAGAAAAATGTATGACAGAGCTTAAAAACCCCACAAATGTCAGTAAGAGCCAGGAATACAGCGTAACTCTCTCAATTTGACAGAGTATCTACCAAAAAAAAATCTATGGCTAACATCATACATAACAGAAACTTCAAGCTGTCCACTAATATCAGGAACAAGACAAGGATGGCTCCTCTCACCACTGCATTTCAACTTTATACTAGAAATCCTAGTTAATGCAATAAGACAAGAAAAGGAAACAAAAGGTATGTAGATTGGGAAGGGAAAACCAAATTGCCTTTGTTTAAAGTTAAAATGATCATATATGTAGAAAATACCAAAGAACTGACTAAAAAACAAAAATTAAAAACCTCCTGGAACTAACAAATGTCTATGACTATAGTGAGGGTGAAGGAAGCAAAGTTATTATTCAACCTAAATACCAACAATGAACACCTGGAATTTTCAATTAAAAACACAATACCATTTACATTAATGCCTTCAAAAATGAAAACCTTTGGTATAAATTCACTAAATTATGTACAAGATCTATTTAAAAACTACAAAACCCTGATGATTTTTTTAAAAATAACATTGAATGGACTGTCTCGCCTGTCCATTTAATTCATTGCTGCCATTTGAAGTTTATTTTTAACTTTTGGATTGTGGTGGTTGCTTACCCCAATTCATCTCTTGACCTTTACAGTCACTTTTTAAAAATTCAATTCTGTAGCCTTATCATCTCATATTGATATTGTGATTAGTTCAGATAATCCATTTAATTAGTTTAGGACAGGAAACTCAATATTGTCAAGAAATCCCAGCCTGATTTTGAAGTTTATGTGAATAAGTAAAAGGCCCAGGGTGAGAGCATTTCATTACTATAACAAACACCTGAGATAATCAACTTAGTAAGAGAAAAGTCTTACTTTGGTTCACAGTTTTGGAGATTCTACTCCACAATCAGGCAAACCCATTGCTTTTAGGTCTCTGGTGGGGAGGAGGAGAACACATCACGGCAGGAGTGTGTAACGGAACAAAAGCACTCACCTCTAAGGCAGGGAGCAAAAAGAGAAAGGAGGGACTCAGGGTCCTGTTAATTCTTCCAATGACCTATAGACCTCCACAAGGACCCACCTCTGAAGGTTTCTACGACCTCCCCATAGTACCAAGTCTTTACACATGGGTGTTAGGTGGGTATTCCATACCCCAACTGCTGCATCCAGAATATAGTATGCACACACTTTTTTTTTAATCGATAGAGAGGGAGACAGAAAAAAAAATAGAATCAATTTTATTTATTTTTTTCAACTCATTTTTGTTTTTCTGTATGTGGTACTGGAGTTCAAACCCAGGTCCTTTCACATGCCAGGTAAGTGCTCTAACCACTTAGCAACCACTCAGCCCATAGCCCTCGAAATATTAAAGGAGAAACACAAAGCTTAAAATCTGATACTGCTTGACGTCAAAACTCCCTATTCATGTTTTAAGAGTCTGTGGTATTGGCAGAAAATCTAGACACTCAGATAAATGGAATAGAGCAGATAGCCCAGAAACAGATTCACATAAATAAAGCCAACTCTGTCTCTTGACAAAGGAGCAAAGGTAATATGATACAGCAAAGTGTCTTTTCAGTAAATGCTGCTGGACCAACTGGGCATTCACGTGCAAAAAAAAAATTACTCCCTTCACAAAAATTACTTAAAGATTGGTATTAGACAAAAATGTGAAACACAAATCTATAAAACTCCTAAGGGATAAGCAAGGAGAAAGCCTAGATGACTCTGGGGTTGATGATGACTTTTTAGGTGCAATACCAAGGGTACAAACCACAAAAGGCAAAATCAACAAACCAGACCTTTAAAATTCAAAATGTTTGCTATGAATGTAGACAATGCCTAAAGAAGAAGAAGACAACCCACAGACAGAGAAAATACTTATAAAAGACATCTGATAACAGACTCAGCCACTCAGCCAAAACACAAAAAGAACCCTGAAAACTTAACAAGAACACAAATAGTCCAGTTAAAGAAAGGACAAAGACCTCAACAGAGACCCCACCAAAGAAACAATTCAGCTGGCAAACAGGTATATTAACAAATGTTGTATTTCAAATGCCTTTGGCAAGGGGCTGTAGCAGTGGCTCAGGGGTTATGGCACTTGCCTGGCATGTGCAAGGACATGGGTTCAAACCCCAGCACCATGTACACAACGAAGTGTCGGATTGATGAACAACACATGAAAAACTAAATAAAATCGATTCTCTCTCTCTCTCTCACTCTCTCTCACTGTCCCTCTCTCTCTTTAAAAAAATACCTTTAGCAAAATGCAAATGACAGTCAAGGGATCCTCAGAATGGCAAAATTCCTGAACACCAGCAACACCAAGAACAGTGCTGGTGAGGAGGTGGAGCAGCAGGAGCTGGCTCACTGCAGCGAGGGTTAGAAGAGGGAGCAGCCACTCAGGAAGGCAGCCTGGAGACTTCTCACAAGACTAGATGTGCTTTTTTAATTTTTAATTCATTTTATTGGTTAAAAAATAGGCTTACATTTAGGAGGGAGTCATCGTCAAACAATCAAGAACAAATGCATAACGACAGGCCAAGCCGAGGCTGACGCCATTCCATGGTTTCTCCCCTTGGGTTCCTAATGGTTCCATGTTTCCCCTTATTTAACTCCCATGTTAGCTGGACTTCTCATGGAAGTTGAAGGTTCCCCACTGGGTTGAATCCCCAATACACCCTCCCTCCAGCCTTCTTGATATCCTTCCTATCCCCTCCCCACTCCATGGCACCCTTCCTTCCTCCACCAGCATTATAAGCAAGGTTTCCCCTGCTTGTGTAAAATTTCATACATGTTGAGGTTATTATTAGCTTAGCCAACTATCATACTGCTTCCAATTGTATTCTAGCTTCCACAAATGAGAGAAAACATTCAGCCCTTGAGTCTCTGAGATTGGGATACTTCACTTAACATAACTCTTTCCATCTCCATCTATTTGCCTGCAAATGCCATATCGTTTTCTCTAATAGCCGAGTAGCATTCCATTGTATATATGTATCAGAGTCTAAATGTGCTCTTAACAGGCAAGCATCCTCCTTGGTATGTACCCAAAAGCACTGAAACCTTATGTCCACCATAAAAAAAAAGTCCTGTAGATGGGTGTTTAAGGCAGCTTTACCCATGACTGCCAACCTGAAAAACATTGAGATGCTCTTCAGTCCCTGAACGTGGAAGTGAGCTGTGGCATAGCCAGATGACGGAACAATACACAGTATTGAAAATAAACAGCTACCGCACCGTGTAAAGATGTGTGTGAATGTGAAAGAAGCCAGGCTGCAAGCACAGGCCCTTCTGGAGAAGGCAAAACAGTAGGCAGTAAAAAGATCAGCAGCAGCAGGGACCAGATGGGAGGGAAGGATGGATAGACAGAGCTCAGAAGAGGACTTTCAGGACAGTGAAAATACTGTGGCTCTATAATGGTGGATACAAGCCACCGAACATTATCCAAAGCCCCAGGACATGTGCACACCACCCAGAGTGCACCCTAACGTACACCATGGACTCTGGATGAGAGTTGTATGTCAGTGTTCACGGATTATAACAACTGTTCCACTGCGGCATGGGATGTGGCTAATAGGAGAGGCTGTTATTTATATGGACCGAGGTGGATGGAATATCTTTGTCCCTTCTGCTCGATTTTGCTGTGAAGTTAAAATAGCTCCAAAAAATAAGAGAGTTTTTAAAAATACTTAAGCAGAATGGGAAAGAATCATGAGCTGTGATTCTTCTGGCAGGGGTCTCATATCCAGAATCTACAAAATCCTCAAAAATCTCAACCTCAAAAACACCAACAATCCAATCAATAAATGTGCCAAAGAGCTAAATAGAAACTTCTCAACAGAGGACATTGAACAAGCCAATGAATACATGAGAAAGTGCTCTAAATCGCTAGTAATCAGAGAAATGCAAATGCAAACCACATTAAAATATCACCTCATGACAGTCAGAATGGCAAAAATGAAAAAAATAAACAATAATAGATGCTGGAGGGGCTGTGGAGAGATAGGCACACTAGCATACTGTTCGTGGAGCTGCAGACTAGTACAGCCCCTCTGGAAAGCAGTGTGGAGAATCCTCAAAAAACAAGGGATGAGCCCACCATATGATCCTGCTATTCCTCTACTGGGTATTTTTCTAGGGAATTTAGAATCAGCACATTACAGTGACACAGCAATATCTATGTTCATAGCAGCTCAATTTACAATAGCTAAATTATGGAAACAACCCAGATGCCCCTCACTGGATGAATGGAGCCAAAAACTGTGGTGCATATATACCATGGAGTTCTACTCAGCAACTAGAAACAATGATATTGCAGCCTTTGAAGGTAAATGGATGGCTATGGAAGAAATCATGCTGAGTGAAGTCAGCATAACCCAGAGAACCAAGGGTTGAATGTGTCCACTCACCTGTGGAGGCTGGAGCTAGACCTTGGCCAGTGTGAAAGAAGGTCAATTCTCATCAATTAAACCCTGAAAAGGTGTAGTGACACACAACCTAAGGCATTCGTAGAGATGCACTGGGAAAGAGCGGGGAGTGGAGGAGGGATAAGGGTGGGATATTGGGGGGGTTCTGGGGGTAAATCTAATTTTCAGAATATATATATCATATTGTTTCATTAGAAGCATTCTTGATTGTTCAACAAATACATTTCTTAATTAAAAAATAAAATAAAATACTTAAGCAAAAACAAAAACACCAACGGGTAACAAAAGAACACATTATCTATCTAAGCCACCAGATTTTTCAGAACCTGACAAAGGGAGAAAGACACACATGAAGAAAATTCTGGGCTTCTGGCAGAACCAAAGGAAAGGTGACCATGCTTGTGAATGGATTGGGTGGAGCTGTTGAAGACGAATATGGTTCCGTGACACAAAGCTGTGGTTCTACAGAGCTAACTTTGGTGACCTTAACTAGACAGCTGGGCAGACAAATGAAATAAGATCATTGCACACAGAGGCATGGCATAAAAGAAGCTTCTCAGGACACCTCCTACCAGAAAGGACCAAACAGCTCCCATCAAGACAGACAAGATCACACTACACACACGTGCGTGCAACACACAGCGTACACAGTTGTACACACAGGAGCAGGGATTACAATCACTTTTCTGCTATCTCATTACTACCTGTAAATATCAATGTTAAATAAATTCCTCAGTGTTGCCATGTATCTTTCTGAAAGCAGAGATATTTTTGTCAGTCTAGATGAAATTTTGCATGGCAAGAGGACATTTGATTAAACTCAAATAAGAATCTTACTGGTTTTTATTACCTAAACTCTTTCATTAAGTTTCAGGCACAGAGGTAAATGTCAGAGTTCACCAGCCGATTTTTAAAGGTTATGTTTGATTGCAGATGTTAAGTCAAGGTAATAAAAGGATATTTTAACATTTAAAAAGTCATTCCAAATGTCTAGAATAGTACAGATTCAATTAACTGTATTCATATATTTTTAGGATAAAAGAAACAAAAATTATTACAAAGTCAGTAGATTCACAAAAAAGGTAAGTACTTTTAAAATTTAAGCAGGTAGCTGATATGTAGTATTAAAGTTTTAAAGTATCTTTTCCAAACTGTCAGCTCAATGAATAACTTTGACTGTATTTAAACGTCTTTGTCTCTTAAAAGCTTTTGGTTTGTAAACAAAAAATGGTACTTCCTCCAGAGAAAATAAATGAAACTCTCCAAGATCTCTTTTTGTCTTTTAGAGTCTTGCAACAAAATTATCTTCAGTTTGTGAATAAGCAAAATAGCAATGTTATTAATTCATTCAACTGATGTACAAAATGAAATCATTCATTACAGCCAAAGAGAAATACCTTTTAATACTGACAGACATGGCTAATCGCTCCACTAAAGGGAACTTAAGGATGCAAGTTAAGCTCTAGGTTATAATAATGTAAGGCAGATGATTTAATACTCACTTCAAAGCACTCAGCTAGACAGAAATCCAGATCTTTAAGTTATATAATTGTTACATCCCCAGCCTTATTTTTTAATTTTTTATTATTTTGAGACAGGGTTGTGCTAAGTTGCTTAGAGCCTCACTAAGTTGCTGAGGCTGGTTTTGAAATTGCAATCCTCCTGCCTCAGCCTCCTGAGTCGGGGATGACAGGTGTGTGCCACCACCCCCAGCTAGTTATTCTACTTTTAAGTTTTTGAGGATCTGTCATACTGTTTACAGTTTAATCTTACATCAACTCATTTTCCACATTTTCTTACGTGGAAAGAGAAGTTAAAAGACTTTCCCCAAATCACATATACCCATTAGGTAACAGGGCAGGAATCCTCACCCAAGCTTTGGACTCAGTTGGAGGGAAGCTCAGTGAAAAGGGCCCAGGAAAAGCAGGAGCAGTCCCAGAGAGCAAACACTGACCTATAATTTTGTTTATTTATAATCAATAAAATTCAAATAGACAACCTTATTTTCTGAAACATAAAACCCATAGAAATGGTGGTATTTTCATTTTTCTTCTTTTATTTTTGTTTTTCAGTAAAGGTACAGTTATGTCATCCTACCAACCCATCCTTAATCACTACATTTCCTACAATCACTTGTCCTTCTGGCAGGACTTAAAAGCTTCTATTAAGGTCTGGAGCAGTGGCTCAGCAGTTTCAGCACTTGCCTGACATGTGTGAGGACACAGGTTCATACCCCAGCACCACATACACAACGAAGGCCGCACGAAAAACTAAATAAAAACTTGATTCTTTCTCTCTCTCTCACTGCCCTCCACCTCTTTAATTAACAAATAAATAAATAAATAAAAGCTTCAATTGAATGATGCTTTTTTTTTTTTCTGACCTAGAGTTCTTTTCATCTAGTAGCTTCTTGGTGCATTGGCAGGTGCCTATGTGCTGGAGGCTCATGGGCCTGGGATTGAACCACCCCT
>PVKS010012887.1:0-52428 GCA_004027875.1 Aplodontia rufa
GTAAACATAAATCTATGTATTCTTGAATGGTTTTCTTTTTAAAGGACACATGAGTAATCTATTTGTAGTTAAAGATTTGAGGGCACAAGTGTATGTAGATTTACAAGTGGGATCTCTAGTGGGATTGTAAAGCTTTAAAGTTAGAAAGGAATATAAGAATTTAGATTTCAGACATATATATACATATATTTACATTTCCTTCATTTAAACACAGTCATAGAATGAAATCACTATCAAAAGCCCAAAGGTCACTTAAACAAACAAGCAAACCAACATTTCACCCTGAGAAGTGAAAGATGCTACCCTGTTTTCCACTTTAGTCTTTCATATTCACTTGTTATTTTCATTCATTTATTTTTCTTTGCCAGCATTCACTATATATGAGGTAAATGGTAACAATGGTTGAATATAAATTTGTAGAGAAAATTTCAGTTCAAGAAGTCGAAGATATTAATATTTTATGATGAGAAAAGCATAAAATATTAAATAATAATTTTACTTGAACTACACAATACTAAAATTTAGTGCAATGAACACACGTGCTTTTCAGGGATACATTTCTTAAACCACAGATACGGACATATGACAAATGAATATACCTAATTTCTTCTCTCTTCTGATCTTCTTTTGTTAGAATTCTAGCAGCAGAAAATTAAGTTATAGGAATTTTTAAAATCTGCATTACACCAGACTTGATGAATCTCATGTAGGTAAGATGGATATTTCTATTATTATTAAGCGGCCTATCTAAAGATATTTCACAATAGTTTAGGTAAATTTGTGCCTTTGTGTTACATTGTTTTTTGTTCTAAGGAAATCAAAATTTTCCTTGAAGTAAGTTTTATATCAATTATGTACTTACTGATTTTCAAAGTTCATATATTTTGATTTCTTAATAGTGATTCTATAGAATTTGGATATAGAAGTAGAGGATCACTCAGGTTTTTTCTAATTTAAGATAATATATATAATTAATAGATAACAGAAAATAAATTCTAAGTCAAAATAACTCCTAGCTTCTGTGTTACACGTAACACTATGTTAGTCTTTAAACACACTGATAATATAAGCACAATCAATGCATCCAATTTAAGAGTTCTGTTGAACTGTTGTAAATTTTAAGTAATATTCAGTACAGATTTTAATCTTTGATATAAATACTATAATAGTTACAAACATGTCAGAATAACTTATTTTCTTTGGCTTAGTTTCATATTTTGTTGCTAGTGAAAAGCAAAAAATACTTCCTAGTGTGTCCCTCTTCTACTTACACATGGATGTGTCTCTTCACAGTTTCTTTTATTTATTTATTTATTGGTATTTTACTCTATTGCCCATCAGTGTGATCTTTGGACCAATGCTTTGGATGTTTGCAGCAGTATAGTCATGAAGAATATTATGACTTTTAAGTTTGAGAGGGTATTGGAATTTATTCAGAGGACCAGGGAAAAATGATTAGACAAAGGGGTCATATATGTATAATTTTCTTGACTCCTGAAAATTATTGAAATTAACTTTTTTATGAGTTTCTATAGTTCTTTAGAAGTTAACAAAGCTTTCACTTTCCTGATTTGTATTTTATACATTTAATATGAGCTTTATACTTTATATTTTAGAAATATAAAGTATACCTTGATTTCTGCTTCTTTTCTTGAATACAAAAGTTAGATCCTTCAAGAATGTAACATATAGTGATCAATTGACCATTAAGCATTTGAACAGTTCTCTCTGTAGAACATTTTCATGATTATGAGAAAATGGATGATGTCAATAATGAGTAGTGGTCATTTACATCATATTTCTCAGGAGTTGTGTCCTGCCTAATTTTCATAAATTCTGTGGTAAACATATACTTGGTCCATCTCCACTTACTCAATAGAATATTGAGGTACTAATATGTACCTCCATTTTTACTCACTGGCTATCACTAATCAGCAAATTTAGGAGTCATATCGATCTGTGCTTGGTTTTTTCTGTTTCTAGTGCCACATTAGCTACACTAGTTTCCTTTGTTAACTTTTATTTGTTTCTCCAGCAATGGAAAAGCAGTTCTCATTTTCTCCCTCTCCCCAATCATGAAGAGTATGCACAAGTGGAAGAATTTAAGGTTTTTCAACTTTTGCATCTGTTTCTTTACACTTTGTTCCTTCCTATGCTCAGGGCAACATTGCCTGTACTGGATGATAAGTATTCTATCATGATTTTTGATGATTTATGCATTATTTAATGAATTTAAAAAATGAAAAGTTAGTTGGACAAAACTGGAGAAATAGAATAAGTTTAAATAGAATAAGAAATATAAAACAGAACTTAATTTGAGGGTCCAAATGAATGAGTTTCAGTACCTTAGACTTCATATTTGTGTATAATATGAATTTAATTTTCTTTAATCTTCTAGTTTATGCTTAATTTTGATTACTTTGCCATTTTAATGGATTTCTGTAGAAGTTTAAAGTAAGGGCACTAGTCAATATGAAGTCTGATGTGTCTGGGCTTGAAAAGGTACCCTTGGAGAAACAAAAGTAAATAAATATGGTTCTCTTATCAGGCTTACTTTCACAACTGCTGAAACTCACTAAGACTTATGGAAGCTCATAATTAAAGATGTGAAACAGGTCATTGGCCTTCTCTGTTTCAGAATGAACTGCTTGATGTGATATTAACCATGAATGTCCTTAATACTCAATTAAGATAATAAAATCTACTGCATTATTACCTATGATTGTATAATACTATATATTTTTGGCTAGTTTTACTTGATGTGTGTGCTGGTGGCAAAGTGAGTTTAAAAGAAAAGAAGTAGCTGACTGGTAACGTGGGAAGATTACCAGTGCAAATAGGAAAAAAGCAAAGGAGAGGAATCTGAAAACGAATCTTTGCTTGACCAATTAGTGCCAGAAATTTCCAAATTACTGCTTTTTTCTTTTTCATCATGAGCCAATTTGATTAGGAAAAGAAGAAATTTTAATTTCACTCTTGTCATACAGTGGCCAGAATTCACTATTTCAGAATGGAACTGACAAGTGAATTTCATTAAGACTGATGCTGTGCCAGCTCAGTGAAAGCTTGCAATTCTTATCAGCACATAGAAATTTTAACCAAGCTGTTACTTTTTGACCAATATTCTATTACTTGTCGTAGCCATCTTGTATCTAATGATGGTGAATAGAACAGGTTGATGAGGTTTCATTTTAGGTGTATGTTCCAACTTTGTGTGTTTCATTTTAGTTTTTCTTTTAGGTTTTGTTCATATTGTGGTGTAATACCTTCATGGGAAAAAAGGCAGTTAGGTACTTTTACTTGGGATGGATAGTATTTTTCAATAGTAAATGTTCTGCTTTTAACATAATAAAAACAAAATTCCATATACTGCTATGAAATGAAGGCAATTCTGACATATGGTAGAGCTGCAAGTTCTTAGTCCCAGGAGTTTAAGCTAATTGCTTTGAGCCCCTCTCAGTTCAGTGCCTTTTTTCTGATTCTTTCCCCATACTCTGGTAGGATGGTGGACTCTCCGTCTCCATCTGATGGAAGAATTGTTTGGTTTGGTGGTTACCGTATCTTTGGTGCCTTAGCAGTATATCTGGTATAAAAGTTGTCTACCGTGAATATTTGTGGAGGGAATGAACATACTTCCCCAACTTGAAAGCAGATAGAAAGTCCAGTTGTTAGACCTACTCCATGTAGTCAGTTCCTTTCTCTGCAGATTCTTTGCACTTTGGAATTTGTTAAGGGGCATTTCACTCATTTGCATGCTGCTTAGTATTGAGTTGTGTTTCATTTAATGTTGTATGTCTTCATTTACTTTGTAATATTCCATTATCAGTTACTAATAACTATCTGTATAGTTCATAGTAAGATGTGAATGGCAGAATCAAGGGAAATGAACTTTGAATTCCCATGTTTGTGTATTTTTTCCCCCACATGGTTCCCTTTGTAGCCAATGGTATGCATGAGAGTGTTTGGCTGGTTTAGAAGCACAGCAAATTCAGCTTTATTGGCTTTATTATGTGGTTGTAATTGTCAGCTTCTTTTTCTAGCAAATGACGCTAATCCCTACCAGAAAGATTTGTTTGGGAATTAAAAATGGCTAATGTTGAAGATCACTCAACTGAACGGGCCTTTACGAAATGTTAGTGTTCCTTCTTTTCTGTTTATTTGCTCCTTCCATTGCTGGTCATTTCACAGAACTAGCCCATCTAATGAATCAATCCCCAAGGCCACAGTGACACAGATTTAACCTTTAAGATCCTTAAATTTGGGGGCTGGAGTGGTAGCTCAGCACTTAACGGTGCTTGCCTTGCATGCACGAGGACCCGGGTTCAAACCCCAGCACCATGTACACACTTAAGTGTTGGAGCAATGAA
Source organism: Aplodontia rufa (assembly GCA_004027875.1). Classification (NCBI taxonomy): domain Eukaryota; kingdom Metazoa; phylum Chordata; class Mammalia; order Rodentia; family Aplodontiidae; genus Aplodontia; species Aplodontia rufa. The sequence goes on from PVKS010012887.1 coordinate 4,368, forward strand.
AAATCAAATGAAAAACTAAATGAAATTGATTCTTGCTTTTTCTCTCTCTCTTTAAAAAAAAAAAAAGAACCTTATTTTTTTTTCCAGCAATACAATTTTGAGAGACCTAAACACCATCATGGATTCTACTATACTATTTTCTTTTTATTCCTTTCAAACTCTGTATGTTTTGTCACTGGTACCCGTGCTCCCCTGGCATCCTGTGTTGTTCTTTTCAGAGAACTACATAATTGTTGAGGTTGTTTGTATCCCCAACTAGACTATAAGTTGTTCTCGTCTTGCTCACCCCTATATCTTAACCCAATGTCTCCAAAACTTGGCGGTGTTTCGTATATGGATCGCAGTCTGCACATATGAACTGAAGAGTTGAATGGATTTGCTTATTTGCCAGTTTTTCTGGGAAAGAGATAATATGAAGGGGACATGTTGAAAGACAGTGAATTCCCTGACCCAGAGTACAACCTTTTCATGCATATTCTTTATACATATTAGATGTGAACAGTAGTAAGGATTTTAATGTATGAAGAAAGAAGCTAAGTTTTCTGTCTGTAAAAGCTATCCTCAGGACCATATATGCTATAGATTGTTTTTTCTTGTGGCTAAGGGGATGCTGTTTAGACCTTACTTGATCTCTTCATAACGACACACTCAATACTCCTATTATTGTACATAGTTAGAATGTAAATCTAGGGATTTGAAAAACTATCAGTATTTCATTGCTTTATCTAAACTTATAAATCTCTAATTCTGATGTCAGGAACTGTAAAGATTCATGAGAAACAGGAAGTTACTTTAAATTTTGTAGGGGTAGGTTTTTCCTTTCTCTGAGTATACAAGTTGAACCAGGCACTTGAAAATAAGTCTGGTCCTGAAATGCATGAAAATACTGTTTTACTGGGTTTATATTTTTAAAAATACTATTGCTCAATTCAAGGAATGCTACCTTGCCATTAGGTACATTAGTCATGTAATAGGTTGGAACTACTTAGAAATAATACCATGAGGAAGAAATTAAAATTGATTCAAATGGTAGGGTCAGATCAAGGAAAAAAGACAAAATAGCTTCCTCTTGCCAGGCACATATTGTTAACTTTGTTCTGGTGGCAGCTTTTGTGGTTTGTTTAGGTTTCAGCTTGTCCCAGAAGGTGTTGCTACACTGTGAAGCTGCAAGGCAGTCAATAATGGAACAGGATGTAAAATGGAAGGCTCATTAGATGTCTTATCATTTGGGCCTTCTTGGACAAACCTAGCTTGTTGCTGAGTGGTCAGCTTGACATTTTAAAGCAGTGAGAAGTTGTATCATTATTCTAGACTACCGTGGTAGTTAGAGGAAAAAGATTTAAAGTTCATTGCGGTAATTGCTGACAGCTTCCATTCAAGGAGAGGTGCTTTTAGTAAGCTTGTGTTGCTTTGAAAAAAGGCAACCTACTAGGAATGTGAAAGAGAACAGTGGATGGAAGTGACAAAAATGTAGATTTGGGCATTGTTGTATCCCTAAAATAATTGCATTCATTTTGAAAGTAAAAATGAAATAAAATGACTTTTAATGGTTGTTCATGTGTTTATGGTCTTCAAGCAGAGAACTTCTGAAACTAACACTCTATTTTCAGTGACTAAAAGATACAAAACTGGGTAGGCAGATGGTCACCAAGAGCAAGGTAGCCCGCATGACTGGGCTCTGCACAGCCCGTGTGAAGTGCTGTGGAGGCGATCCCCACTGTAGCAGCATTCCCTGCCCTGGAAACCTGCAATTTGCCCCTTAGTCCCAGATGGGGAGGAAGCTCGCGAACAGCCGCAAGCCACACATAATGGCAGGGTTCACATCCTGACAGGGACAGAGTAGAAGAAAGGAAGAATCCAAGAGTCTTTGTTACATTATTTGAGTCAATGATTTTATGCTTTCTGTGAAGGTTGTAGCACCTTTTTAAAGTTTTGAGTCTATTCTATTTGTTTTGTTTCTTTTTCCCCTTTTGGATGTCAGCCAATATTCAACTGTAGGAAACACAAGGGGATGGCACCTTGGTCACGCCGCACTGTCTTCTGCTTACCTAATGAACTTGCACCGCTTAGTAAAGAGTGTCCTGTATACATGCATACTTATAGATAGATGTCACACTAGCTGTGTTTTTACCATGACTTTCAGAACAGAGATGGAGAACTAGGAATGCTGTTTTCAAGCCAGAGGCTTTGAATATATGATCTAAAAGTTAGATCTTTATCCAAACCCCAAACTTTGGCAGAGATTTTGTATAAATACATTTATATTGTGATAGTAAATGACTATAATAATTAAAGTCATACAAATTGTTATTTATATAAAATTTCCAGAATAGTCTGGTTATATCCCAGAATGGCAGGTAGACTACAAGGATAAAGACCTTGGCCTGTAGCAGATAGGCTTTTAATTATTTTACCTGATAAATAGATAGCACTTCCCTTTACAGATAAGGAAGCCAAACCCCGTGGAAAGCAAGTTGTACACTTTTAGGGGACAGAGATGAGAGCCTTAGCATTACATCACAGGTTAATAGAAGAAATAATAAAACCCCATTTGTATAACTTTTAGTCCCCCAAAAGTATCAAGTGTTTTATGAGAGTACCTTTAAATAGATAAGGTACTCTCATATATGAAAAAAATGTACTATCTAACCTTCACAGGCCTAAAAATGCATTTATACGTGCTTTAACTCTATCAGGCCTACTTTGCTTTCTCTGATTCGTACAACTGTCATTACTTTAATATGTCTCATGTACGTCAGTTATGAGCTTTAGAAGGCAGGTTAAGGGTGAGTTTGAACTGGAGACAGACAACTCATTGAATAATCTAGCCTTTAATTCACAGGTGGAAGGATGGCATGTTAAAGTAACTGCAATTTAGAACACACTCTTTGAATTACTGACCTTAGGAAAACATTTCTCGATTATTTATGTCCCACATTTTGCACTGAGACTCCATAGCAGTTGCATATTCAGGCAGGGATGGGTGTATTCTGAGTCATATTTGTCGTCCTAATATTTTGTAATGCGTGCATAGTCTCCCACCTGTAAAAGGGAAAATAGAGTTCTACACATTTATCTAGATAGGTACATCTTGCATACGTACTGGACCGTGCCTGTCTTGTTCACTGTTATATCATTGTGTCTGATACAGAGCAGGTGGTCAGTTAGTAATTTTGAATGAATGATTTTTAAGAAGTTCCGTCCTTCGTACTTTGATTGTTGAAACATGTCTTCTAATAAGTTGATAGTATTTTTCCTTTGAAATTACTACCATTCAAGTTTTAGTGTTTTACTATATTTTAAACCCTCTTTGATATTAGCATGTATTCTATCTACCCATTGTGTATATGTATTCTCCACCCCCAAACAAACCCAGCATTCTTTTTTTTTTTCTTTTCTTTTCTTTTAAAGAGAGATTGGGGGGTGGCTGGAGCAGTGTCTCTGTGGTTACAGCGCTTGCCTGGCATGCGTGAGTACACGGGTTCAAACCCCAGCACCCATGTATACAACTAAGTGTCAGAGCGAAGAAATCCATGTGAAAAACTCAATAAAAATCTATTCTGTCTGTCTGTCTGTCTGTCTCTCTCTCTCTCTCTCATTGTCCTTCTCTCTTTAAAAGAGAGAGAGAGAGATTGGGGGCTGGAGCTGTGGCTCAGCAGTTGTGGTGCTTGCCTGGCATGCAGGGTCCTGAGTTCGAAACCCAGCACCATGTACATAAACTCTCGGAGCAACAGTAGCCACATGTGCAGCAGCACACCAGAGCTTCTTACTCCTTTCTAACCATAATCTAGTACCCAGTAATCCAACCACTCCCTAATCTGCTTTGGTAAAAGCCATTCTTGCTGGAATGAGGTGATGTATGTGGTTTTGATTGGCATTTCTGTGACAGTCACATTGAGCATTTTTTAACATTCCTGTTGGCCATTTGATTGCTTTCTTTTGAGAAATGTCTATTTTAGATCTATTGTCCATTTCTTAATAATTATTTTTCCTTTGCTGTTGAGTTCTTTGAGTTCTTTATATGCTCTGAGTCTTAACTCCTTATCAGATGTATAGTTTGCAAATATTTTCTCCTGTTACCTAGGCTGCCTCTTCATTTTGTGGACTGTTTCCTTGCTGTGCCGCAGCTTTATAGTTTGATATGCTATTTGTCTATTTTTGCTTTTGTTTCCTGTGCTCGGAGTGTTGTCCCAATAGTCTTTGCCTATTCCAGTGTGCTAAAACACTTTTCTAAAAAATCGGTTTCTTTTCCTGGGGATTGAACCCAGGGGCACTTCAGCATTGAGCTACATCTTCAGCCCTTTTTATTTTTTTATTTTGAGACAGGGCCTAGCTGAGTTGCTGAGGCTGGACTCAAACTTGCAATCTCTCTGCCTCAGCCTCCCAAATTGCTAGGATTATAGACCTGCAGCACTATGCCTAGCCTTCCCTTATGTTTTCTTCTAGTAATTTCATAGTTTCAGGTCTTACCTTTAATTCTCTAATCCATTTTGAATTTACTTTTGTTACAGGACAGGTAGGAGTTTAGTTTCATTATTGTGCATGTGGACATCCTGCTCTCTCTGCACTATTTATTGAAAAGACTGTTCTTTTTCCCACTATGTGTTCTTTGGACTTTTGTTGAAAATCAGTTGATTGTAGATGCATGGGTTTACTTCTAGGCTGTTTTAGTTTCACTGTTCTATGTGTCTTTGTATGGGCAGGCCATGCTGTATAGTATATTTTGAAGTATAGTATATTTATAGTATATTTTGAAGTCAGGCAGTGTAATGCATTCTGTTTTGTTCTTTTATTTTGCTCGAAATCGCTTTGATAATAGGGATTTTTAGTTCCTCCCAAATTTTAGGATCATTTTTTCCATATTTCTGATGAATGTCGTTGGCGATTTGATAGGGGTTGCATTGAATCTGTAGATCACTTTGACTGATGTGGACATTTTCACAATATTGATTTTCCAATCCCTGAACACAGGGTGTCTTTCCATTTTTTGCACATCCTCTTCAGTTTCTTTCATCAGTGTTTTGTAGTTTTCATTGTGGAGGTTTTTTGCCTCCTTCTTTAAATTTGTTTTTAAGCATTTTTGTAGATACTTTAAGTGGGATTGCCTTCTTGAATTCTATTTCAAATCATTATTTGTTGTCATATAGCAGTGCTGCTGATTTTTGTATGTTGGTTTTGTATTCTGCATTCTCACTGAATTCATTCATTAATTCTAATAGTTTTTTCTTTATTTTTTTATTTTCTGTGAATTCCTTGGGTTTTCTATGGATAAGATCTTGTTGTCTGCCAACTATAACAATTTGACTTTCTCTTTTCCAATGTAAAATCTATTCCTTCTCCTGCTTGATTACTCTGGCTGGCACCTCCATACTATCTTGAATAAAAATGGTACATGTTATCACCTTGTTTTGCTCTAGATCTTAGAGGTAAAACATTTCAACCTTTCCTCTTTCAGTATTGTTGCCGTTGGCTTTTTGTATATGGCCGTTTTTATATACCAACCTGTAAGTACTGTCTTAAATGACACTTCTTTCAGAAAGCCTTCTTCTCTTCCCTGCACTTCCCTGTAGCAGAAGAATTAGGTTTGCTTGATGTTTTAGATTTGTGAAATGGCTTCATATCAATCTTTTGATAAGAAGAAAAGTAGCTCTAAATGTGTAAAATATACAATTATATTTAATACTCAGAGCTCATTATCTTGACACATAGATAATAAAATTGAGACTTAGGTCTCCTGTGGTCCCGTGGCTAGTGAGGTGAAAAAAACTGACTTGAAACCATCAGAACTGGATGTAGACCCCCATATTCTTAACCACAGGACTGTATTGCTTGCGTTAATCGCAATATGATTGCCCAGTCTTATGATTTCTACTTAGAGGATATTATCCCAATTTATACAGTAGGAAATGGGAGATATGAAGGGACTTAACATTCACATGCTAAGAGTTTAAACACAGGTATCCTAATGCAGCTTTTCCATTATTACCTAGTATCTCATGTTGATTTGTAATTCTTTTTATCTTTTAATATATATGTTCTATATACCTACGTAAAGTGTTCATTCCTTAGGGACAGGGAACTAGATATGAACATTGTTAGAAAAAAATTACTACTGCTACATTATGGGAAATAAATATCTGGCACAGATCTATTAAAATGTATTTGGCAGTTGTACAAATTAGTTTCCCTTAGTCACCACAAGTTTTCTCTTTGTGGTGATTGACAAACTACTTGGTACTTTTTATTGCGACTTTTCGAATTGACCATTCCTGCATCTCAGTACCAAGTGTAGATTCATTTAATTATACTCAGCTAGAGAAGTGTTTATGGAAAAACACTAGGGAGAGAACCTTGGTGGGCTTGATCTCAGAATATATGACCCATGCATATTTGAACCCCAGGGTACAAAGAGCTGTTGGGTTCCCCTGTCCCTTCACTGCAGAGACTACTTAGAGCTGCTGAAGTGAGTCATGGGGCTTTGGATCCTCCTCCTGTAGCTGGTGCTCGGTAATAGAAACCCTGCTCTATTCCTTATCTTTCTCTTTAGTGTGCAGCGCTGCCTTCTGACCTGGTTTAAATGTCCTTAATGACCTCTGGCAATCCTGTGTTGTGGTTCCTTTTGGGAACATGCCCACCCAACTACTTTTAATAGTAATGATTTTACTTGTTACAGAAGTTAGGTTAAAACTGTTTAGTCCCCTTATTAAATAAGATAATTTCACAATGCAGTTTGCTTCACAAGCTTCCCGCAGTTACGTTAAGCAGATGGTTGCCAAACACCAATTCAAAGTCAATTGCTCTTATATGAAATAAAATCCATGCTCAGAAAATTTGGCAGTATGAGCTGGTCTTCTTCCAAAACAGACTCTTAGGCAAACTCTTCTTTACCCAAACTGGGAAACTAATTATCCCTGCATTAGACATGGAGTATAGATGGTATACATTGATGCAAAGTTATCATTCTTTGATATATTGACTTTTTTTTCTTTACTGCTTTGCTTTTGATGACAGGACATAGCAAGATTAGGTCACCAGTTAGTTCTGGGTTTCAGTCTCAGCTGACTGAATAGTTGTGTGACTTGGATATGTTACTGCATGCGTTCTGAGCTTCAGTTTACTATCTGTAAAATGAAGATAAAATTACATACTTCAGAGTGGATTGCTGTGATTAAATCAGTTAACATGTGTAGTGCATAGTGTTTCCTGTCATATGTTGGCCATCTGGATAACATGATATTGATGTTTTGTGTTTAAAGTCTAACTGCATTGTTATATTTGTGGACTGCCTAATTTTTACAAGATCTCAGTAACTTAAAAAGAGAGGTCTAATATGTAAATAAGTAGCAATAGTTCAACAGATGTATACTGCTACGTAGTGTATGTTAATGCGTGAAAGGATAGAATGGTTTTGCAACTAAATAAAGACCATTTTGACTTTAAAGAACTTTACTTTATAGGCAATGTAGAGTTAAGGTACATAGACGAATGAAATCACTGTATTGTAAGGTATCTTAAGTTTCAGAGAAAACGAAGGTTGTGGTCTGAAAACATTCATGACAAAGGTAGCAGAGAAGAGAATCTTTAATGGTATGCTTATTTTGATAGAAATGTGGGAAGAAGTTCAGAAAATAATTTTTAGAGCCAGGAAAACAAAAACAAAGATATATAGGGTATGTTCCAGAAAGAGTGAGGAAAGCAGTTTGACTGAAAAAGATAAAAATAACTGAAGTACTAATGAGATGTGTAACTGAGGGATATGATGGACAGTGCTGTGGACATGCTTAAATTCCAGCTCAGTGTTTGTCAGCAGAACAGAGCAGTATGTGATTCGTAGGCAGTCGTTGAGGATGTTGAGAAGATTAACGTGAGCTCTGCTTTAAGAACATTAATCTAACAACTGAATATAGAGTCAATTGGGAAAGCAGAGTGTGGCAAAAGATAGAAGAGACCAGTTCGAAAGCTGTTGGAATTGCTCCATGTGAGTGGTTACGGGGGCCTTAAATTAATGGAATTGCTCAAGAAGATACAAAAATGGAGATGGAAACATAGATTTGTACAAGGAATGGCTGATAATGAATCTTTAAGACTTGGCAAACGAAATCATACATTCACTTAAACGCCGGATAAAGGAATAGGCCTGCCGGATAAAGGAATAGGCTATTGTTTGTCTGTGGTATTTCTATTTAGAGTAGGCTTATTTTTGCCACATTGTACAGTTCTCATGAGCTACTTGTCTGCCAAAAAATAGAGACTTCATCCTTGGGCTCCAGGGGTGCCACGGTGCTGTGTAATTAGGTGTGTGATATGGTGATGGGCATGCTGTCTACAGTTTCGTGCATCATGGGAGAGCAGTAGGGAATTAGATGCTTAACACTTTTCTTCAAGGAAGGAGGGAGGCTACTTTGTTTTTGTTTTTAAGGTATGTTTAACTGTAAAGGAAGTGCTCTGTGAACTGCTCACAGGTGTGACTTACTTCTATACCAATAATAGACACAAGACACAAAACTTGGCCACAAAAGAAGTGCTGAAATGCCATCCTCCATAAGCTGTTGGTTTAGAGATTAAAATTGACAGTGTTGACTTATTCCTCAAGTTGCTGATTTCCTGTATACTTATAAGTCACAGAATAGTAAAGAATATAAAAATTAGAAAACGTGGAGGTGAGGAAGGAGGGGAAATATTGATTCCTCTGTAACAAGGTGTACTACTTGCAGCTACTCTTGCCTTAGGACCAAAACAAATTATAAAATTAGTTGGTAGATCTTTTTTTGAGTGAGGAATACATTCACTTTGATGTAAAGTATTAACTTAGTAGTTCAGTTTATGAAAACTTAATTTTCTAAGCGGCAGAACAGCTTGAGATGACATGGAACTGACATTTACTTTTTGTTCTTTGAGAAGTCACATAATCATGCTTTCATGTGTTTACCTGTGACTGTTTACCTACAATTTAATCATTCTGAGTATCAACTGAGACAGAATATATCTTGTATGAACAAAAGCTGCAACGTGTTATTTTTCTATTATTGTTATCATTACTAGTGTCATTATTTAAAGGATCCTAGGTCCTTAGTCTACAAGCAGTGATTCTGTCTAGCCTGCTGTTCAGGACATCAAATGTTCATTTTCCCCATTTCCCCATGTTCTAGATAGTCAAGGGCTGAGTCAGGATAAACTCAGTTCCCAAAGTCCCTCACCTAGCTAAGTGGTAGAGGGAGAAGTAGAGACCCTGGTTTCCTTCCTTCAGGTACATTTTACTGCTATTCTTGCTATAATGGTAGTGTTTCAGAATCAGTATTGTCTAAATCTGAGTTACTCCTGTGGGTGTAAAAAATACACACTCTGGCCATGTTGGAGGGCGAGGAGAGGAATGGGGAGAACGCTTGAGGTGGTGTAATGCAGGCTTAGCGCTGCCACCAGAGGCTCGGCCGCCCTTCAGCGACACCAGTGTCTAGACTTGTCCAGTCCTCTGTGTAACAAATAGTTTAATAATATTACGAGGGAGCTGTTTTGCAAGACTTGTGTATTTATTTATCCACAGCTAAAAGGAACAAAGGTTTGATATTGTAGGAAATTTTATTCAGGATAATATAAAAAATAATTTGTATGTACCTTAAAATTATTTTGGCTCTGATCATTTTGTTTACACTTTGGTAGATTTTTAATAAATAACTATATCAGACTTTTGAAGGCAGTTTGTTTTTCTAAAATACTATTTAAACAGCTGCTGGGCTATTAACACAGATTTAATCATGTTTGGTGTTTCCATTTTTAAAGTTTAAATAAGAGAGTTATATTAGTCCAGACACAACTTCAACAGATTATTAGATAGATGTATTGATTCAATTAGTGTGTATAGCACCATTTCAAGTATCTGACATAAAATGGGAGAAATGATGCTTATAAGTTATAAAATCCCTTAAGTGCCCACTTGAATTCTCAAACGAGAGAAACCAAGCATAGAAAACTCCACTTACATGTCACACCTAAAAGGGTTTTTTTTTTTTTTTGCCAATTTGCTGAGAATGATTTTTTAGCCTCATTTTATTCAGCACTGAAACAACTACTTCTTAAACTCCCTTAGTATTAACTCCTTTAAAAATTAAACTTTTAAAAATACGATTGGGAAACTTTTTAAAAAGAAGTAAATCGCTAATTTGACAGAAAGCAATAAAGAAAGTTTGTTTTATACTCTATGTGATAAATAAATTTTATATCCTTTTAAATAGAGAAAATAAATCATAATCCCTCTGCACTGTTTTCCAGGGTAGGAAACTTGGCTAATCTGTGGGTTAGGAGAGTCAGGTCATAATTTTTAAATTTTAGAAAGTTTGGTTTATATAATCAAAAACATTTTAGTAACTATATTTTCATTTCTAGTTTCTATGGTATTTCCAGAATTTGGCAACTGAAAATGAATAGCATTGTTTTTGAAAACCCAGTTCTAACATTGAGCATAAAATTTATTCCCTCTATTTGACAATCCAAAATGAAAATTTTTCATCATGCGTATAAAAATGTTTTTGTCAAAAGTTTAAAATAAAATATTTTGTCTTATTTCAAAACCACAAACCACACTTGCCAGTTATTGCAAAATCATATGTTGCCTTGTTAGGTGAAACTAGAGTAAAAAATGTATAATAGAATATCCAATTTATAAGGAAAAGCTTCTTCAGGTTTCAATTCAATGAGTTTATTACATAACCAAATCATATACGTTAGCCAAATGTCTGCTACCCTTACTTGTGAACTCTTTCTTGGCTTATTTCTGTTTACCTACCATACTTACTATACTGTTAGTATGGTTTCCTATTAAAATTAATAATATTGTTTTAGTCTTAAATTTAAAATTTTAAGCAAAGTATTAGGCAACCAAGAGAACTCTAATAGATATTTGCTGGTTTTATTATTGAGGGGAGTGGTGGGCATCTTACACAGCATCTTATGCATGCTAGGCAAGTGCTCTCTACCACTGAGCTACACCCCAACCCTGGGTCTATGACTTTTAAAGATAATTCAGTGTTATTTTTGTTTCTTGGTGGTTGGAGAGATGAATTTTGTAAGTGTGAGATCCAAGAGTGTATGAAACAACATTATACATTTTGTTTTTCATTTTATTCATATATGGTATTCATAATATTTTCCACTTTTTTCACTCTGATAGTGGTGGCGCATAAAATTGCCATTATAACACAGGATGAATGAAATTAATTTCTAGCAGTGTCACAGAATCATATAATTTTGCCCTACTTGGTTTTGGATTGTATCAGTTTTCCAGTGATATATAACTGTGTACTTATATAGCTGCTCCTATTAGTTATTTCTTGATTTGATGTCATACTGGTGAATGAGAGGTAAATTTAGCCTGATGATCCACCTACTATTATGTACCTAGAAATGATAATTATGAAATCTTTGTAGAAGAACCCAGTATAGTTACTGAAGAAACTTATAGTTAAAAATTGTTTGGCCTGGAAGTCATTTTTAAAAAGTGCTCTCATGTGATTCTCTTTACTTCTTGTCATTGGTGTAATCTTTTGAAAATGGAGGTGATACTGTATTTTTATGGTATCTGTAAGTTTAAATTGTAATGTGCATGAATAGTATTTTGAAAGCAATAAAGAAGGGGGGGGAGGCTTGCATTCATAAGCACTTTTTTTTAATTATGGTGCTAATTTTCCAAAAACACATGTGGAAATTTTTATCCTGAAATATATTCAAAGTTTTTTTATATTTAAACTTGATTATACAAGTGTTTTTGGGAATTATTGTTTTCCTTTTCATGTATTCACAGAACTCAGTCTACTAATAAAATGGCTATAATAACTAGTTATAAGTTCTAAACAGAAGTTCTTTTACAATGAAAGTCTAAAAACCATTCTTACCATCAATTACTAATTGCCAGTGTATAAAATAACTTTTTCTTGATTATTAACTTTAAAATTTGACTTTTGATTTAAATGTAAAGCATTTAAAGTTAAGAATTTAAGTTAAGAAAAGATCCCTATATTAAACATGTTTATTTTATTCATTGAAAATATTCAGATATCTTTAAAGTTTATTTATTGGTGGCAACTACAATGTTGAATAACAAAAGAATGAATTGATCAGTTAACTGGAATCTTCACATTAGAATACTTTTTTTTCCAAAAATACATGTGGAACTTTTTATCCTGAAATATATTCATAGCTTTTTATATATAAACTTGACTGTTGCTTGGACAAAATACTATTTTTGTCAAGGCGTTATTGTCTGTCAGTATATATTAATGTGTGTAAATCCCCACAGATACACTTGAGTTTTATGTCCTTCACTTCATATTAGAGGAACAGTTTGAAAAACTATTCTTTGTTTTGAGATTTCTAATGTCAAGATCTCATTTCACTCTTTCTAGAGAATGAAATTACCAATTTATGAGAATATTTCCTCTTACTAAACTGTAAACAACATTCCGTAAAATGAAGACTAAAAATCTAATATCAGAGGTTTGAAAACTAGAATACCATGAATATTATTGTACGATAATTGATAGCTGTAATAGTTTTATGTACTATAGCTAAGGTCACACTACAACTTCTTATTAATGTGTAAATGATAATTTAAATATGCTTAAGTGTGCCATACACTCAAATTTAAATGTTAATGATTTAAATTAGGTGCTCTTAAACAGTGAAAATAAATCATAGGAGAGTTTCTTTTGAGTAAATTTTTCTATTTAATAGTTAAGATTTAAAAACTATTTTATTTAATTAATTACTTTTTAATCCTAAAATTTCAACCTAATTTCAGAGAGCAGGGGTAAAAATCAATTACTATGGATTTTGTTTGTACATCAGCTGCCATTTTTAAAAAATTTTAATTTATGACATGTATATTGAAACGTGTTGTGCTTTATTGATTTATTATAGCAGACAGCAATAGGAAATGTATTCACAGAAAATAAACATATAATAATAGAAGATAGAATATATAGTAATACTAGATAAACATATAATTCCTTAATGTACAGATAAAATATCATTATGGTTTTATCATTTTTTTTCTATTTAAGATGTAACAAAAAAATAAATTTTCTCCTGTGTTTAACATCTAGTATATTCTTCTGAGAAGAGCAGATTCTAACTATTTATTTATGTGATAATTTTTAAAATGACATCTTAGTCCATGTCTATGTTTTAATGACCTTATTATAATATTCTTAGAAGGGAAAGAGATAATGTAAGGTCAAGTTATAATCTTTGTAGTCCCATGCTGTTTTGAAATTTGAGACGCCTGTAGTTTTAGACTTAAAAACTTTTAGGTATATTTCTTGAGTCCTGAAATGGAATTCTAGTAAACTTCAACTAGTTCAGGAACAAATGATGACGTTACTATGAAGCCTTTAGACTTCAGTACATCACCTGAAATGAATGTGTAGACAGTTTGTTCATGGGTTTGTATTATGTCATGCTGATAAAGTCATATTTTTATTTATTCTCAATTTTCCTTTTAATTTACAATTACGGATGAAATATGGAACTACATAGTGTAATAAAGCATTTGCATTGATGTCTTTCTTATCAGAAAAAAATAGAAAAATTCCTTCAATTATGGAAAAGACTATTGTAGAAAGATACAGAAACCAGAAGCCATATTGAAAACTATAAAAATTCAGCATGTGAAATTAGTACGTATGAAAAAAATTAGTATATACACCAGAAAATGCCCTCCAGAAAATGATAAAATATTTGCAAAACACATCATTGATCCAAGAACTAAGCTCCTTAGTACAGGTTAAGTAAACCTTATTCAAAATGCTCAGGACCAGAGTTGTTCCTGATGTTAAACTTTTAGGTTAAGCATACTTCTCTGTACATAATGAGATATTTTGGGGATAAACTCAAGTATAAACATGAAATTTATTTCTGTTTCACATACAACTTACGCACATAACCTGAAGGTAATTTTATCCATTTATTTTTAGTGTACCTGTATTTTGACAGTGACTCCTCACATGAAGTTAGTCAGTGCTCAAAAAGTATTTTTGATTTTGGATTTTGAGATTAAGGGATGCTTAACTTGAATATAAAGAACATTTAAATTCATTAAGGAAAGACCAATAACCTACTAGAAAAATGGGCAAAAGTTTGATAAAAGTTTTCAGGAAAAATAAAGAACAAATAAATTGTATAAAAAAGATGGCCAACTTCACTCTGTTTTTTAAAAAGCATATTTAAGAACTAATAAAACAAGTTTTCACATTGACAGTTTGTTGCTGTATTATGTCAGTAATAACAACAAATAATCTTAAATTTCTTGTGACAGTTTGGACGAGTGAATTACATTGCACTTTAAAAATGGATCCAGATGTTTAAATGTGACAGTTATGATCATAGCTACTTTTTGAGACAGGAACTAAGGGATTGTGAGCCTTATGAGTAGAGGACTTAATTTTCATTTTTATTCCTGTTTCATTTTTCTTTACTGTGTCATGAATTCCTTAAACACATAAAACAAGTTTAAAACAATGAAATTCATAATAAATTTAGTAAAACAAGTCAATGAATACTGCTGGATATTACCTGTTTACCACAAAGTTGTTCAGCATGTTGGGATTATAAAATTAGATAGACTATTGCCCACACTATTCTTTTTTTTTTTTTTAAAGAGTGAGAGTGAGAGAGAGAGAGAGAGAGAGAGAGCCAGAGAGAATCAATTTTTATTGAGTTTTTCACATGGCTTTCATTGCTCCAACACTTAGTTGTGTACGTGGGTGCTGGGGATTGAACCTGTGTGCTTGCGCATGCTGGGCAAGCGTTGTAACCACCGAGCCACTTCTCCAGCCCCTGCCCATACTATTCTTAAAAAACAGCAATATAATATCAATTTCTAAAAAAAGTAAAACTCAACATAGTAAATACTGTATTCGAAATGGATCCAATAAGGTTGTATATCCCTATGGAGATTGTAATTTGCAGACTCTAAGTTAATTAATCTTTACAAAAATCTTAAAAAATTAATATAGTGGTTTATGTTCAGAAGAAAATAATGGATAAGCATGTTTGGTATATTTTCTCATTTATTGCTCATATTAGACCTAGAAAGTGAGGCCATTATCATTTTATATATCGTTTTATATAAAACAGAGAACTGAAGTTTCTAAAGAATTTAAAGATCATCAGTCTTCTTAATAAACTGTTCTGTTCAAACTTTAGTAGTCTAAATTCATTTCCTTTTTTGAAATGAAAGACTTAAAATTCAGAAGTTAAGTAATTAGTTTAAGATTATTCCACTAGTACTCTTGTATCACACTGCCTCTAGTTAATAGGGATGCTTTGAAGAGAACAACTGGGAAAGGGCCATTTTGATCACACTCTGTGTCCCAGTAAGTACCAGTGACAAATTACAGAATGTGTTTTCTCCAAGAAACCTCTCTTTCTCTTTTTTTTTTTTTAATAGAGAGAGGTAAAGAGAAAGAGAGAGAAACAATTTTTATTTAGTTTTTCATGTGGCTTTGATTGCTCAGAGACTTCCTTGTGTACGTATTGCTGGGGTTCATGCTCGAATACTCATGCATGCAGGGCAAGTGCTGTAACCACTGAACCACTTCTCCAGCTCCAAGAAGATGTTGCAATAAAAAGAATTACTTCCTTTTTATGAAAATATTCACTTCATTCAAGTAGTACCAGATAATTTGTTTTGCTGACTTTGATATGATTTAAGAAATTTTCAAGATCATTGGATTAAAAAATGGTAATTTAAAGCTTGATTCCGCTTTTTGAAAAGACTGTCAGCAGTCCAGAATGAGTTCTGTGCCAACAGAATTCCAACTTTTCTGTGGGATGATCCAAAAACAGCAAACAGGGCATTGAATTTCCTAACAGCCGCAAGTGTGCACATGTGCACAATGCCGTTCCTGTCATTAGCTGCTTTTTTGTGTGCATACATTAGAATTAGAATAGGTGATTTGCAGTCTAGTATGTTCCATAGAGAATTTTTTCATATAGGGGAAAAAGTGAGTAATTAAAGAGTATGTGAGGTGTGTGCACTTAGCACTACATTTGCACCGCTCGTAACTGAATATTTGTGTTTAGTCTGACTCTAGGACATTTGCTTTGACAATGTTCCTGCATATGTGAAAGACATTTGCTGGATTAAGATCTTGAGTTGTTTCTCTTGCTCTGTTCAGAAGCGGGTTTATACAAGTACTCAAATGTTAAGTAGAGAATATGAATGTAACGATGGTTAAATTAAGAAGAGGCATGGCTCAGTGGGTTAAGCAATATTTAATCTTGTGTATTCCACAAATATATCTCCCTCTGACTAGCCTTAGTGACAAACTCAAAAAACAGTGCTAGAATTATGTACTGACTTGCTTAAAAAGTAAATAATTGAATTAAATGAATATGTGCAAAAATAAAGGGAGAGTCTCTTTACCTAGAGGTTTGTTGAGCCATATTCACTTTTATGCCTCAGCTTCTCTAAAATATCACAGAGCATGGTATGTGTCGACATGGTCTTTGCTGATGGATGGTATTCTAGTTAACATATCCTTTACAGTCATTTAACAGAATGACCATGGGTAGAAAGGAGACATAGCTGGAAGCATATAGCATGCATTTGAAATTTTTTCTTTTTAAATTGCAGCAAATTCCGTAAAGCTAGAAATGCAGAGTGATGAAGAGTGTGACAGAAAACCCCTGAGCCGTGAAGATGAGATCAGGGGCCATGATGAGGGTAGCAGCCTAGAAGAACCCCTAATTGAGAGCAACGAGGTGGCCGACAACAGGAAAGTCCAGGAGCTTCAAGGCGAGGGAGGAATCCGGCTTCCGAATGGTAAACTGAAATGTGACGTCTGTGGCATGGTTTGCATTGGGCCCAATGTGCTTATGGTACATAAAAGGAGTCACACTGGTAAGCAGCTGAAAGAATAACCTGATGACTGCCTGTGACATCTGATGTTGATATTACCTGACATCTATTCTCTTTCCTTTTTATTCAGGGGTGGCAATGGTGAAACTACCTTTTCAGAATTCTGCTAGTATTGGATTGCTGAAAAGCAGAGAGTAGCCTGGGTCTTGACTTCCAGCCTTCAAATCTGAATAGCATATCAGAAAAGAAGTTTGGGATTCAGTTTCCACAGTTCTTAATATAGCAATAATTTGATAAGGGTTCAAAAGGTATAGGAGAATTTCATTGTGTAATTTAATCTTTTTGTATTTCTATACATATTTTACCATACCCATGGGCAGGTAATATAGTTTGCTAGCTAGAGTTTTATTCTACAAAATGGCACTCACAGATTTATAAAAGGGTGAATCATTTTCACTATATCTACTTAACTCCTTGAAATATGATTTCCAGTCAGTCTTTGCCTACCACAGGTCTCTGTATTAAGCAGTTGTTTCCCCTAGTTCAGGAATGTTACCATCTTCCTATAATTTTTGGTTATAACTCCTACAAGGAGATATGTAGAGTCAGGTATGACAGTGGGTGGCAGATATGCAGGTAGAAATGCGTAATCATGGAATTGGGTAACGGAAAAGCCCTCAGATTAATTTAATATATATTTTTAGCAGTTTGAGAGATGGAAAGTCTTTCATGAACCTACCAAATGAGAAGGCCTTATCTACATCTCTTCAAATTCTTTGCCAAAATTTAAAAACAAGCAAACAACCAAATAAAAACGGGAATGATATTGGGGTAAGGTAGGAAGTTTCAAGTTTATATAAAAATTGGTTTGAAGGTAATGTAGCTTCCACTATAACGCAAAGTGGTATTCTACAATAGAATATTAGTAACTAATATTCTCAGTTGTAAAAATCAGATCGTTTGGGGAGATTGATAAATCATAATAAAGAAATTTATTTAAAAACATCATTTCTAAACAACTTTATATTTAGGTTTTTAAGCCATGAGGTATGTGAATTACATCAAAGTGTTTTTAGTTTAAACCTCTCATCTCACACATGAATAAACAATCAAGTGATTTGTTCATTATCCCTTAGGTAAATAAGGGCATAGTTGAGCCTAGAACCCTGGTACCCAGATTCCCAGATTAGTTTTGTTTGAATACACCATACTTGGTTATATTAGGATACCAAGAATTTATTGTAAGGTATGACTGTAAACTGTATGATATTTTTAAATTATAGTGAGAAATCATACATTAAAATTAGTGTTATCATAATCAAAATAATCAGCTTTTGAGCATACTTTTCCCAATCATGCAGCCAGTTACATTTTTGCTGTTTGTTTTTTTATTTCCTTTTTATTTCCTTTTTGAACAGCACCATACTTTTAAAGTATTTACATAACTAATACAAATATTTTTCGTTTGATTGCTTAAAATATCTTAGGATGAGTTAAGAGATCAAGCTTGATATCTATTTCATAAGGAAAAAAGGAAAAATATTATAAAATACTTAATTTTGTTTGTGATCATAAAGTAAACTCATAAAGCGAGTTCTATAAAGTTATCATTTATTCATGACATCAGAGTATACATGGAAGACATAACATTCATTTAAATGTATAGCTTCTCCTACCCAGTAAAATATAAACTATTGCAGTTCACTAGCATATAGTTTTTTTTAATTAAATGGATATAGAGTTACAAATGAGGGGGAAACATTATCAAACATTCAAGAACCAATGTATATATACTTAGTTATCCAGGGCTAATGCCATATCATGGATGCCCAGCTTGGGTTCCCCATGTTGCTATTTCTCCCAGAAGAACCCCTGAATTAAATGGATATCTCATGAAGGATAGAGGTCTCCTTCTGAGATGATTCCCCCCTATTCCCACCCTTCAGTTTCTTAGGTGTTCTTCCTACACCCTCTACCCACCCTGTCCTCCACCCTACACCTCCAAGTATCCTAGGGAGTCAGCTCCCTGTTGCGTTGAGAATCATACAATTTGCAGTTATTATTAGCTTATCCATCTAACATACTGCTTCCCATGTATTCTAGCTTCCACAGATGAGAGAAACCATTCACCCCTTGAGTTTCTGAGATTGGGATACTTCACTTAGCATAATTCTTTCCATCTCCATCCATTTGGTTTCAAAAGCCATAATATCGTCTTCTCTAATGACCAAGTAGCATTCCATTGTATATAAGTACCAAAGTTTTTGTATCCATTCGTCCAGTGAGGGGCATCTGGGTTGGTTCCATAATCTAACTATAGTAAATTGAGCTGCTCTAAACACTGATGAAGCCACATCACTATAAGTTGATTGTAACTCTTTTGGGAAAATACCCAGGAGTGGGATAGCTGGGTCATAATGTGGTTCCATCCTTAATTTTTTGAGGATTCTCCACACTGCTTTCCATAGTGGCTGAACCAGTTTGCAGTCGCACCAGCAGTGTAACAGTGTTCCTCTTTTCCCACAGCGCCTCCAGCATCTGTTGTTGTTCAAATTTTTAATTTTTGCCACTCTAACAGGAGTGAGGTGGTATCTCATTGAAGTTTTGATTTGCATTTCCCCTATAGCTAACATTAGCATATTTAACTTAAAGGTTGAACTGTATATTAAAAGCATTTTTCTAAGATTTTTAATAAACCTTTTATGTTCTTCAATAAGAAAAGTTGAAGAACCATAGTACACTCTCTTGAAAATTTAGATTGATCATTATTTCACTGTATCTGTAGTGATATAAGTTTGTAAATAACAATAGTTACATACCTACTCTACAGTCTGTTTGCTTTTTACTTCTGTAGTAGAGTCAGGTCAAATTATTTTAATGTAGGAAATGATGTAATTGGCATAGAATGTGTTTGTAGTTACACAGATTTCCTCGAATTCTAGGAATGTGAGACTCCCTCGCCTGGTAAAGGCAAGGGGAATGGACTGAACAAAAAAGTATACTTGCAACTATGTGAACTTTTTTTGTTAATAAATGCTCATTGGAGTATTGTGCAAAGTATTGTACTTTCTTCAGAAGCTGAGAGATTGTTAATGTTAATAGCCATTCATGGAGGAAATTGGGATACTTACCATGCTCTTGAAATTTTGAATGTGATATGTTAAATTAACTCTTTTAATATATATTTCTGATTGACCCAGTTTATTTACCTGAGTGGGTCCTGATAGTTCAGTTCCATTTTAGTACTGTATAAAGTCAGAATGTCTATTTGTGTTTCTTTAATTTAAATTAAATTGGGAAAGACTGAATAAAAATTCAGTCATTAACCTTATGTTTTCCCTGTAGTATTTTGAACTTTGGTCTTCATTTAAGAACTTCCCACTCTTAATAATTATTTGTAATTAATATAAAAAGCACTATCTTAAATCCCCAAAAAGTCCTTGGGAAACAAAATTTTTAGTGTTTTTTTAGCTCATAGAATATTTGATACAAAAGGAATAATGAAAGAAGGTGTGTAACCACCCAACTTAGTACAATAAGATGGAGTATCAGATCTAATTCACTTCTTCTTCTTTCTCTTTCATACTATACTAAAGTGCCAATTCCAGTGTTTTACTAATGACTTGGTATAATTTCTTTGGCATTGCTGCTTTAGTACATAATCAGGTAATATTGTCATCGGATACTCCAGGCACTCTTCACTGGGAGTATAGAAAGAAAAAAGCAAGTAGGGGTAGTAAAGCCAATTCATGCAGGAACAGGAATCAGTGAGCGCAGTATATGGAAACTCTTTCCCCACTTTTTGGGATAGAGTTCTCCCATCTTTGTAACTAAGTTTTCAGCATCCGTTTTGTACACTGTAGCACTGTGGAGCCATTTTCTTGCTCCAAGGCCTTCTGATCTGGTGCTTAGGATTTTGCATATTTGTAGGTGGTGGTTCATTCCAATACAACAACACCCTATGTCTTTGACTTGCAAATTGATGTGTGTATATTTGCATTACAATTAAATATTTAAACCAGAATTTTAAAAGATATATTTATGAAGGTGTATGAAGTATTAAAATATAATCTATTGCATAATAAAATTATATGTAAACTTACCCAGTGACTAACAGAATATGAACTAGTAGATTGGTATATTTCATATAATCAAGATTTTAAGTGTAATTATGCAGATTTCATCCTAAAATGAGGAAAGCTATACAATTGATATCCAAAAGTAAAAAGCATCAATAAAGACATTTATAATTCAGATCAGTTATTTCTCAAAACCTTATCTGGTTGACATATTACAACTTTGGTAGAATCAGTAGAATCAAAGCACATTGTTATCAGTGCCTTTTCTTTTATTTAAAAAAAAAAAAAAAGAGCCTGACTGGTTACTTTCATGATGCCTTCTTTACATCTCATGCCGTGGGAAATTACCAAAGGCCTCAACAACTGGACAACATGGCAGGATTCCCAGACTTACCTATACCCATTTTCATTTATCCTCTCCTCTTTCAGGGTGATAATATAAATTCAGATGTAGTTTTGTAATTTAAAAAAGTTCAAAGATATCTGTAATATTTGTAAAAGTAAAAACTAATTTTCCCTGCCATTAGTCTCATAAAAATGTGGTGAATGTAAAAATTTAAGAAAGGGTTATCCTTATTATTGTCTCTTTTAGATTATCTCTGGATGGAATAGTGAATTAACTAAATTCAGGACTTTTAAGTACTTCAAAGAATATAGTGGTTTAGGGAAAATCTAAGTCAGCATGTCATTGTAATATTTTCCAAAGGCAAACATGATTTCAAATTTTTTTTGTTCATTATCCCTACTGGTATCATTCCTTTTGACGTTATTGTATACTAATTTGTTACTTGACAGGCAAATCTTACACAGAGAGATTCCAAAAGTAAAGTCAAGTATTTGAAATGAAAAATATTATTTTTCTTCTTTTTTAAAAAAGTAAATTTGTGAAAGCAGTACCTAGGTCTATCCTTATATCACAAATTCCATGGCAGAGGTTAGGAATAGACTTATGATTTTTTAAAATTGTGCTCCATTATTTCATTGGAGGAAAAATAATAAAATAATCAAGTTGCATATGTATATGTAAATAAAAAGATCTAAAAACAGATTTAAAAACTTAAGACTATTTTATAAGAAATATGAAAGGTTTTAGATTTTAACTAATAAATCAAGCTACTTAAATAGCATAAAATTTAAGGTAATTTTAACGTGATAATTTTTTTTAAATTTAGCTCTAAGAGCTCGTGATTTGAAGAGAAATCGTTTACCCCACCACACTCATTATTTTTCATAAGTACTAAAGATTATAAGATTCGCTTTACCTATCAATTTTTTTATTTCGTATGCTTTGTAACAAAACTGTGTGATAGAATTGACAGTGACTGCTACCAGAAAGAGACTATAATTTATCTTCTTAATGTGTCCCAGCTTTCTTTAATAAAAGTGTCACTGAATATAAGTCTAAATATATATATTGAGATTTCATTATTCCGTATTATTTTTGTCTTGTGTGTGTGTGTGTGTGTGCGCGCGTCTCTGCACACACACACTGTACTAGGATTAAACCTAGGGCTTGTATGTGCTTGACAGAGTACTCTACCACTGAGTTACATTCCCAGTCCCCACCCCCTTTTTTAAATCTTGACGCAGGGTCTTACAAAATTGCCCAGGTTGTCTTTGAACTTAAGGTCTTCCTGCCTCAGCCTCTAGAGTAGCTGGTATTAGATAGAGGTTAGCTACCTCACGGCACTGTTATTATGGATATTACATGTAAAGATACATGAACTATGCCAGTCAATGTAAAATTAAAAAAAAATTTAAACAGAGAGAGGTGTGGGGGGCATGGAGAGAGGGAGAAAGAGAATCAATTTTATTTATTTTTTCATCTAGCCCTTGTTTCTCTGACACTTAGTTGCATATGTGATGCAGGGGTTTGAACCCAGGTCCTTGCGCATGCCAGGCAAGTGCTGCAACCGCTGAGCTATTGTGCCAGCTTCTCAATGTAAAATTTTTTTAAATTGCTGAAATTATAATCATCTAACCTCAAGAACAGAAATGGTTCAGTCCAGCCAAAGGGAATTGTTTTTTTTTTAAGGCTTTGAGCTTTAGCATGATTCCTTTTTACTAATGAATCATGTATTATTTATAATTTCTTACCTCTCATTAGAGATAAGCAAACTTAAATTGTAGCATTTTCCTCGTAATTTGATAATGTTATCAGTTTGATCCTACTTGCCAATTTGACTGTTCCATAACCTACATGTTTCTATGTTTGATGACACTGGTGACATCCATTTGATGGCAATAAGACTAAGTGGATAATTTAGGCTTAAACAACTTTATAGCAATATCAGTAATAGGGAAAAAGTGAGAGAAGATACCTGTCAAACATAAGATTTTCATAAAATAAAGACAGAAAATGTCTGGGTGAATAATTTGTTTATTTTTTTGGAATATCTCTGATGTCAGAAAATTGAAAGGTTTCACTGCTACTGACCAGCAGAATCAAGAGATTTGAGCTACATTTGGAGATCTTGTGCTAATGAACTTTGTAACCTGGTTCATTCATTATGGCTGTTTTGCCACCATTTCCTTATCAACTGAAGGAGGGAGTGAGAATCACAATCCTTTCCAACCCAAAATTGCCATGAATTTTAAAGAGATAGCATGGTAAAACAAAGAGAATAAGATTTTGTATTCAAACTGAACCAGGTTCCATTCTCCACATGAATACCCGTTAGCTCTGTAACTGTGATCATGTACTCTGATTCATGGACTTCAGTTTCTTCATTTGTAAATTGAAATTAATAATACCTAATTATAAATGTCATTGTGAGGATTAAAATACCATATTTAAAGCAATCAGTAAGGCAATAAAGTAACAACACCTAGTTCAACCTCTGATAAATACTGTTCTTGGTACTTTTTCAAGTCCAATACCAGGAATCTAGTCAGATTTATATAAAGAGGGGAAATGATCATTTGAGCTAAAGATTGAGTCTTCGGTATATATGGAGCAGATTCTAAAGTGTTTCGAAGATGTAAGAGGGAGATAAATATTGTAAACAACATTGGCTCTGTTAATAGTGGATGGAAAATCAGTCATTTGTACATTACCTACTTAACTTTCCCCGCTTCTTTCTGCAGGTGAACGTCCCTTCCACTGTAACCAGTGTGGAGCTTCTTTTACTCAGAAGGGCAACCTTTTGAGACACATAAAGTTACACTCTGGAGAGAAGCCGTTCAAATGTCCTTTCTGTAGCTATGCTTGTAGACGAAGGGACGCCCTCACAGGACACCTCAGGACCCACTCTGGTAAGTATCTCCAAGTGCTTGAAAATGCTAAAATATGAAATTTCAGGAGAGTGCTACAGAATAATCCTAGGTAACGTTTGGCTTTGGTGTATTGCTTAAGAACAACAGATCTAGATTGTGTATCTATCTGTATACATTAAATCTCTAATAACTTGCAGGATGCAAATGGCCCTTCTACGTTAGGCTTACAGACTGCAAAAAGGAGCACTGTCAACTAAAGAGTGTCTTATTTGAGAACATTGGAATAATAAATAGCTTTCATAATTTTTCTGATTTTTTACATTTTATAATTAATTATAAATTAATGCAGGAATTATGGATAGTCCTAGATAATTGAAGATCTAGTGAATTTTCAGTTACATTCTAAAGTTCTTATACAGGAAATGAAAACTGATTTTTTTTTTTTTTTTTTACTGACATAGTGCTCAGGCTGGGAATTCAGTGGGGAATCATATATCATTATTTTTGAACTAGAAAACATTATACTCATTAGAAAATTGCTTGTTAGAGTAGTATTTCATTTCCTTATTTCTTTAACTCCCAGACTATAGTAATTGGACTCTATCTGAAGCGTTTACCTTCTTCATAAATGTTCTAAAAATCTAGAATATTTGACTTAAAAAAAAAACAGAGTGTAAGTACATAAAAGAGAAAGAATAATCAGAAATCTGAATATTATTTGACTTTTAGCATGAATTGACATAATTAAGAAGTTAAAGTTAGAAAATATAAAATACTCTCAAGCCAGTTTTTATATGCTCCTTCTGTCTGTAATGACAAATTAAAAATTTAATTTTAATACAAAGATACTAAAGAAATGATATTTTCATCTACTTTGACAGATTGTATTATCCAGTGCTGAGGATTATGGGTTAATGCTTGTATTATCTTTCTTTAGGGTTTCCTGTTATCCTTAAGGCTGTAATTAATTTTTTAACGTGAATGTGAATTATGTAAAACTATTTTAAACATTAATACTTATATTGGGATAGCTATAAAAAGAAATTATTGCAAAGAAAATATTTTAAATACATATTTTACTTTCCTCCATGACTTAAAAGCAATTCTATTTTATTTCCGTTTTGTTTTATTTTGTTATTCTGACAATTATCTCTTAAGGTGGTATCATTTTATTACGAAAATTATTATTCTGTGTTAAAGATTTTTTTTAAGATATCACAAATATTTCTTTTCTTTAACCATGTATTCTGGCTTACTAAGGTTGCTGAGTTGTTCAAGGATGATGGAGCATACAGATCTTCATGAACATATATTTTTGCTTCATGTTCATAAACAGATGATTTTAGAAATCTGTTTAATTCTTTAGAAAATTGTGTTGCTTTTAACAATTTATTGTACACATTTTACTTTTTTTGTCCTCGTAGATAAAAATATGAATTTTTTTAAGAGAGAGAAGGACAGTGAGAGAGAGAGAGAGAAAGAGAGAATTAACTTTATTTAGTTATTTACCTGGTTTCTGTTGCTCCAACACTTAGTTGTGTACGTGGTGCTGGGGTTTGAACCCAAGTACTCGCGCATGCCAGGCAAGTGCCTTAACTGCTGAGCCACCACTCCAGCCCCTAAAGATGCGATCTTGATATCTGCTGTTGTGCTGATTTTGCAGCTTAGGATACCAAGTCCTGACTTCTACTGACTTATACATGGATTGCATAATCAAACTGGGAAACTGAAGGAAGTTTAATGGAATGACTACTGGGAGAAAGCACCTAGCTACTACATCAAGGGTGCTAGCAATCCAGTCCTACTTCAAACCAGAATCTAAAATATTAGCCGTTACCAATGTTCTTCATAATAACTAGAACATAAGGCGTAGCTGCTAAAGCCCATGCTTCTCTAATTAGTCAAAACTCAGAACTGATCATTGTTACTTTGTCTTTCAACTCATTCTTCCACTAGCTCCATTCTTCCCATTACACTTATTCTCTTTGAACACAAGGTTTGTTATCTGGTAAATAACCAAACTTTCATTCCTATAAATTCAAAGTCTTTGGTGGTTTCATTTTTTTTTTCTGCTTTACTATGGTTGTTTAATAACCAGAATTATTGGTTAAGTTATTTTAAAAAGACATCGTAGTGAATCCAGACATTCACCCCATTATATAGCAACAAATTAAAATCAATTAGGTAGTCTGGGGAAAAAAATACCAGGTAGGAACTCTTCCTATCCCTGTTAGATCATCAGCTTCAGATGCCCAAAATGGCCAGCAAGTACTCTTAACTTCCAGTTCAAAAGTACCAGCATTCTGAACCCTGATGGAAGCATGTTTTCCTGATATCTTCAAAAGCCCTGATTCCAAGAATTCAGGACAGAGTAAAAAATCCTTTAGAAGTTCTGTTTGTTGTATTAACATGGCCACTTTTACCTAAACCTCTTTGTTTTCAGACACATGCATTCTGGCTATGGAAGAAAGTACTCTAGGCATCTGTCATATCCTGTAAAACACACCAAAACCTCTACCTGGCAACCATACACAGAATACACCATTGGTAGGCCATTTCATCATTTCATGATTTCTTTTAGCCAGTTAATTCTGGATGATGGAGCATGACATATGACAGGCGAATTCCATAGGTTTGAGTCTACTGTATTTTTCCTTGACATTAAACAGAATTTCCTGGTTTAAGACAATGCTGCAAGGAATACTATGGTAATTGGTAATGTTTTCTTTTAAATTCATGCACGGAAGCACTTGTGATAGTATGAAGAGGAAGGGAAACAAAAATCCATATCCTAAATACCTATCAGTTCCTATGAGGATATATTTCTACCTCTGTTTTCAAATGTAACCTTCTTGCCAACAGTCTACTAGTTGATCTTCCTGGGGAATGGTGCCATATTAGAGTCTCAGATTTGGAAAACTGTGAGGTTAGCAGTGATGTAAAGGGGAAAGTCCATGTAGTTTCCATCTCTGCTCCCATGGTCCCTTTGTACATGGGTCCATTAAGCAAGAGTGGGGTGGTAAGGTAAACAATTGGATTAACTTTCATAAAATAGATTATTTGGTCCAGATTACTAAAGCACTTCTTAGTGGATGCCCTCACTGAGGAGTTAATGTAGGACACCATGTGTGTTAGTCTGCTTTTCTTTGCTATGAACAAAATACTGGACAAGACCAACTTAGAGGAAGAAAAATTCATTTTGGCTCACAGTTAAAGAGGTCTCAGTGTATAGTCAGCTGATTCCACTGCTCTGGTCCCAAGATGAGGCAGACATCATAGTGGAAAGGTATTCCAGAGGAAAACCATTCAGCTCTTGGCAGCTGTGAAGCAGAGAGAAAGGCAGGGGGCGAAGAACAGATATAGTCCCTAGGCCATAGGCCTGGTAACCTCTTTCCTCCAGCCAGGTCCCACCGGCCTTAGGTTACTATCCAGTAGTCTTTTACTCAATCAATACGTTAATCCATTATGAGGATTAATCCAATGATGACATCAAAGTTTTTGTGATCCAATCATTGCCTAAAAAGTCCCACCTCTGAATCTTACTCCATTGGGACCATACTTTTAGCACTTGAGCATTTTGGAGAGCTTCCCAGATTCAATCATGCAATCATGTTATCATATTTTATTCCAGTTCTTAAAAAAAAAAGGAGGGGGGGACAGTGAGAGAGAGAAAAGAATCAATTTTATTTAGTTTTTCATGTGGCTTTTGTTACTCTGACACTTTGTTGGTGCTGGGGTTTGAACCCGTGTCCCTGCACATGCAAGGCAAGCGCCAAAACCACTGAGCCACTGCTCCAGCCCCATTTTATACCAGTTCTGAAAGATATATCCACATAACCCTCCCCTAGAACTTGCACTTTTGTTCCTTGAAGTCCTTAAGCACATTTCCGTGCCATGTTATCATTATCTCAACCCTCATTTCTTCCACCTAGTGTACAGTCTGATGTATTTACAGAAATTCTGGCTGGGGGGGGGGGTTATCCTTTCATCACCGTATCTCAGGGCTAGCTCCTTAAGTGAATCTGAAAATACAGTAATCACAGTTGGTACTCAGTACCATGCAATTCATTTCCACACCAGACTCCCACTGGTTCATCCTCCATTCACTGCTCATGAAGAGCCCCTCATAAGTTGATAGATGTGGACTGAAGAGGATGGATTATGTAGTAGTAGTGGCAGTTATCATACATAGACACTTGAGTGACTTGCTCAAGCAGTATATGTGGCTTTCCCAGACCTGTTTGGTTCCAGCTTCTTTTAACAATGAATGCAATTGTAGACCTCTTATTTTATGATACGTTGAATCAGGTAACAACTATTTCATGATGTGTAATTTGGCCACTTAGTTATTTGGAGTCCTATATCCTAGTTCTGTGTCTAAACTGAAGTCTAATAACAAGTTAGGAGAGCTGCTTTTCAAGTGGAGGATGATCATGGGTAGAAGATCACATTTCTTTATTATAAAACTATTAGGTATCTGCTGCATTCTGAGGTTCCCATTGACAAAGATGTCATATCGCCTCTCTGCTTACCACTGACATTTCCATAATTCATTGCTTCTGCTGGACCTATAGCCAGGGGTATAGGGTTGCTCTCATCATGGCCAAGTAATGCCACAGGTCCTTTTCTGGCCCAGACTCCTCTTAAACCTGATAGCCTTGGGGATCACTTAGTACATACATCATAACAGCCTACGCAGTGTGCTCTCTGCTGCTTCTGGACCCCAAAGAGGTATGATGTTTTGTTTCTTGATCATCATAATTATTGAAGATTCAAGATACAGCAATTTATCACTTTCTATAGAAGATCTGTTTCAATACTACTGGACCATTGGATCCATAACATTTCTTCAGTATGGAAAGTACCTGAACTTTCATTTAGTTTATCCCCTGACCTCTATCAGTTATCTTCCAGAGGCATCTTGAGTATTTACTACTTCCTGCACATCAGGTCATATCAGTGTAATGTCATGAGTTTAAAAGTCTAGCTTGATGTTTTGTGGTATGTTAAGATGAACAAGATTTCTCCTCATTGTATTGTGACAAGGAGAAGAGAGCTGCCTAGCCTTAAGTTAAGAGAATGAAAGCACTTTGTCCCTGCATTGTGAAGGCAAACTGCTTCGATTATCTTTGTTGATAGGAATTGTTTTTAAAAAATCAGGTTAGTAGTCTCATACCTGAGATTAGGGCTGTGTTAAAATATGCTCCAGTAAAGATTCTTCAGCCAGAACTGTGTTTGCAGTAAGCATTAAGATGTGATTAAGTCTACATTTATCCACAGATCCATCTAGATAGTGCATTAACCTAACAGTTTAAAGGAGTATATGATAAGAATTACCACCCCAATATCTTTCATTTTTCTGATGGTCTCACTCACATCTGCAGTTAACCCAGAGATGCATTATTTCTTCTGTCATCATCCCATGACCAAGAACTAGTAGTTTTGAGTTTTCCCATTTTATTCAGCAGTATAATTCCATAATGCTTCAAATCAGATTTTGGAGTTGGTTTTCAACCTCATTTGCTCTGAAGGTTAGGTTAATAAGAGATTTTTAAAGCTGAGAGAGAAACTGTTTTGACTTGAGCATCCAAGGCCTTCAATTTGTCCTTTGACATTTGTAAGTCCGTTAGGGCCATTTGAGCTAGTCTTGTCACTCCATATGCTGCTGCTGCTATGTTAGTATGTAAATGCCACACCTTCCCAAACCTTACCCTGTGTCACATTTCCTTCCATGCACCAGCAGTGACATTTCCAGCAATCATTCTTCTTTCTGGCATGTGCCAAGGCTTGCCAGTATCATAACTACTTAGTAAGGAGGCTATCCCGATCCCGATTCCTTAGGAACTTTCTGGAGCCTTGGGCCATTCCTCTTACCAGTGACTCATATTAGTCAGGAACTTGACAGTAACACTCACATGGGGAAAATTGGGGAAGATCCATGAAAAGATAGAGAATGACCAGGCTCAAGGGAAACCTACAAGGAAGGGTTGCAGCACTCTTAGGCTAACAATAATAGGAAGCCATGACTAGCTCTAGTCCGAATAGGAAAGGGGACTGACTGGTCACTGAAACTGAGAGGGACAGGAGAGAGTTTTAAGCACTGACCTTCAGTGGAGGAATGTCGTCCCTGCCAACCTGTGACTTGGGGCATACACACAGACTTCGCTCTTTCCGGCCTCCACTCCACTACTCATGCTCAACTTGACGAAACTTAAACTGAAGCCAGAGGTCAAGGGAGCCTGTTTTAGTGAACTTTTCCATTGCTATGACTAAAAGACCCAACAAGAACAATTTTAGGAAGATAGGTTTATTTAGTGGCTTATGGTTTCAGAGGTCTTAGTCCATAGATAGCCGACTCCATTCCTTGGGGCTCAAACTGAGGCTGATCGTCAGCATGGAAGGCTTGGCTCCAGGGAGTAGAGGGAGGGAGAGACTCCACACTGAATACAAATTATATACCTCAATGGCCTGCCCCCAATGCCCCACCTTCACAGCCACACCCTACCAGCCTACAGTTACCAGTTAAGGCTCTTATAACCCAGTTGTTTCACCTCAGCCTTATTGCATTGTCACATGGAAGCTTTAGGGGGACACCTCACATTCAAACCATAACAGAGCCTATTGAAGAAGTCGAGAGGTTAATTTTCTGCAGTAACAGAGTGGAGAAAGGAAGGGTAGAACATGACTATGGAAACCAAACAGTTGCCATAGATTAACTAAAATATAAGAATTAGTGTTTAAAATTGGCAGTACAGGGTGTTAGGTATGATGAAATGATTTTAAATCTAACTTCTGTTTTTTTGGATATTATTGGTATGGGTCCATTAGTTAGGTCATTTATAGATAATAGTTGGCATTCTTGAGCTCCCCCAATACAATAGCTCCATACTAAGCACCGTCCATGGATTAGTTAATTAAAACCCCTTTATCTGACATAAGCAAAAGGAGCAAGTTTATACATTAGTAGCAAGTCTAGTAAAAAGGAACATGATTTTAATTAAAAAAAAAGTTCTTGCATTAAAAAATATAATACATTCAATCACTTATATTTTGATAAAGCAAACCCTTTTTCTACAGTGAGGAATTTGGTTTTGTAATATTATATCTAAACCATAGCCTATTGCAATGGAACACACCAATAATCCCAGCTACTCAGGAGGCCGAGGCAGGATGATTGCAAGTTCAAGACAAGCATTGGCAACTTAACGAAACCCCGTCTTAAAAGGGCTGGGGGCATAGCTTAGTGCTAAAGCATCCAGTTTACCACTCTTACTACCAGTGGTGGGGGAGGAGTATCTAAAAATAAAATTAGTCTAAACCACACATAATGCATCATCACTAATTATGTTTTCAGTTTAAAAATTTAAAGATCTTTGTGAAGCAGTCAGACTTTTTAAATGCTTGAGATTTTTTTCAGCAATTTTTATGATTATCTGTGCCTACCATCCAGTTCTTTTGTAACATTTTTATCAATTCATTTCCATTGAATTGTTCCAAAGTGGTAAAATTCATTTTAATAGAAGTAGCTTTTTGTAGTTATTTCATTGGAAATTGAATATTTAAATTACATATGTGTAATTTATATACATATGTGTGGAAATGATTATAACATCAGGTAATAGCTGGCATCAGTAGGTTTGGCTACTGTTACACATGACTGTGAATATGTATACAGTCTATATCCTGGGAGAGTGCTGGACATACCAGAGAGGCCTACAGGCTTCAGGAATTCAGTTCTAGTTTACTTATCTCTGGGTCTTACCGAGGGAATGGAGAAGCAGTTAGTCAAGAGGAGGTCGACTAGGAGAGCTTCTTGCTATTAATGTTCCTAATATGCAGGTTAGGAGACTGAGACAGAAGTTGCACAGAGCCTGAATTCAAACAAAGGTTGTCCAAGTCTAGATTCTGTGCCCTTTAACACTATGCTAATATCACTATGGGATATGTGAAACAGCCCTGTACTTTTATTCTGTAAAAGTTTATCTTAAAGAAACTGCTAATGGTAAAGGGGAAAAAAAGGTGCTATCTGGAAAACAAGGGGTCAGGGCATCAGGGTTTAGGTTGGACTCGCTGCAAGTGAACTGTGAGACTCAGGCAAGATAATCAGTTTGCTCCTTAAATGTCCTTCTGGTGCTCATATGATGCTACGTGCAATGTAATTTGCTTTGCCTACCTGGACTGTACTGCTGACCTGTCATTACTACCAAACCTTAAACAGTGGTCCCCACTCCCTCGATATTATTGCTTTCTTCCTCTTACTTCTGTTTTCTCTCCCTTCTCTTTCCCTCCCAGTAGATTTGCAGGGAACATTTGAAGGTTTTCCTGGAATCTTAACAGCATCAATATTTCTACTTCACTACTGTCTGCATTTCCATTTCTAAGGATAGCTACAATGTGCCTAAAAAGAAAACTTTTTCTATATGAATATTAAGTGTCATTTTAAGAGGGGGCAAAAGAAGGCAGAGAAAAAAGAATTGACATATACATGACATATACATATCAATACTGTATTGGTCAAAGATCACAGTCAAGTTTTCAGCCCAATGTGAAAATAAACTGTACTTTAAAAATGTCGCAGATATATATTATTAAAGTTGTGGGAAAATAAAAGCACAGTCCATATTTAAACTCTTGCTACTTAGTACCCTTAGATAATCATCTAATTTGATTTATATAAGTTTATAGCAGTGTTTTTATGATTTTTAATAACAAATCCGTGAATCAGTGCTTCTGCTACAAAAATGATTTTTATTAGTTTGGCCTCTTAGATTTTCTTTTTAACAAGTGATTAGTCCTTTCATTTCTAGAAATTGATTAGTGTGTTTTGTACATTGGAGTTGATTAGTGTGCTTTTTATATTTTGTTCCTTTCATATCTTTTTTTATATCTAGTACTCAAGGGAAATCATATTTTAATTAAGTGCTAAACCCCTATTAATCAAAATAACATTTTTTTAAAAGAAAAAGGGGATAGTAAGAGAGAGAGAGAGAAAGAAAGAGAGAAGCAATTTTTCTTTAGTTTTTCATGTGACTTTCATTCCTCGGGCAGTTCATTGTTTACTCCATGCTTGGGCACTTGCATACTTGTGCATGCCAGGCAAGCGCCATAACCACTGAGCAACCCCTTCAACCTAATTTTTTTTTATGGAGAGAGAGGGACAGTGAGAGAGAATGGACCTCATTTAGTTTTTCATGTGGCCTTCGCTGCTCCAACACTTTGTTGTGTACATTGATCTGGGGTTCTAACCTGTGTCCTCACACTCGGCAGGCAAGCACTATAACCACTGAGCCACCACTCCAGCCCCCATACTTTTAGTTTTAAAAGGGTCAGAGGAACTAGAATTGTGTATTTTTTTCTAATTAGCGTTTCTTACATATTTGAATGTACCCAAATTAAAGATTTCAAACAAAATGAATGGGATGAGTTTGTTTTGTTTTTAACGTACAGAAAACATATATGGGAGCTGGAGTGGTGGCTCAACAGTTACAGCCCTTACCTGGCATGCCCAAGAACATAGGATCAAACCCCAGCACCATGTGCTCAACATGTTGGAGCAGTGAAAACCACATGAAAAACTAAAATAAAATTGATTCTCTCTTTCTCTCTCTTAAAAAAAAAGAAAAAAGAAAAAAAATATATATATTATAATGCCTTTTTATAAATTGCAAATATAAAAAAAATGACTAAGAAGGCCTCTTACAGAATCTAAAATATTTTTATGCCATATCAGAAATTCAGCTTTGGCCATGGAATTATACAGGATTCATATTGCTATGAAAATTATTGCTCAAAAATTGAGTCATTTTTAATATTTGAAAAAGAAAATACTACTGCCCAAGGAAGCTTATTCATCACTTCTGATATCCTAAAAAAAGCCAAATATTCCTGAATAGTACCCTATTTTTACGATGCTTATTCTAACACTGCGTTTATTTTTCGAAAACATATAAATAAAATGTCAAATAAGCCGATAAGCATAGGAATTGTTCAATGTGTTTTTGTTCATCCTCATTTTAGGACAGAAGTACTTCATATTTTTAATAATGCTTGCTATTAAATTCTAAGTAAAACCTTAGCTTTCAATTAAATACTAGTTAGTATGTAATTCTTTGCCATGTATAACTTTAAAATATTTGGTACAAATACTTTACCTGATACATTTGTATCATATAACCCTGGAGTAAGAGAGATTTGAGGAATTCTGTGCTATTGAAGTTCCTTGGATTTAGCATTTGTAAGACTAAATTATTCTGAACAGATATCTAATTTATTTTTAATTAACTCAGGAATGTTGATTTTTCTAGAACAATAGTTTGCAACCTATTCAGTATTTGACAGTTTTCAACTTAAGATGTTTGCTGTTTCTAATTGTCAATTAAAAAGTATTTTGGCCTATAAAAAGAAACTGGAACAGATGTACCATAAAAATACAAATCTGTTAAAACAACAATAGCTTCCTCCCTATTGTACATTTTTCATTTTTTAAAATAAGAATTGTCTTGATTCATGTCCCTGTTATTCCAACTACTATATTTTATCCACAAAATAGCTCAGAATTACTGAATGCTTATTTTTAATATTTTTAAAACAGATACCTTGGAATAGTATAGATATTGTCCTTTTAAGCCCTAGCTTATCTTTTTTGTTCATTTATGGTTTTACCTATGATGAGAAAATCCCTAGGA
This sequence comes from Aplodontia rufa, assembly GCA_004027875.1. NCBI lineage: Eukaryota > Metazoa > Chordata > Mammalia > Rodentia > Aplodontiidae > Aplodontia > Aplodontia rufa. The sequence goes on from PVKS010012887.1 coordinate 39,200, forward strand.
AATTAACTATTCTGACTAATTATGCTTTTGTATATATTGGCACATTTTCCATTAGTATAACCAGCAGGCATTTTAAGGTATTTTTTTAAAAGAGAAATTGATAAGACAAGATAGTTTTCTACATCTTCAAATTTCTTAAAATTCAAAAGTACTATCTTACTTGGAATGAGAGGGAGCCAACTTTTGTCCACATCATTTTTAATATGGACATTATCAGATATTCTGGTTTTGTTTTTTAATGTTAGAGCATTTTAATTATACAGAATAATGTGGCATACTTGTACATGCAAATGATATACTTTGATAGTTTTAAATTTCATGAAACAATCTGTTAATTTGTCATGAGAGTGATGTGCCCTGAAACGTTAAACATTGTATTTCTTAAGGAGGATATTATTACCGAAAATGCATCATTTCATTAAATATCTGACTGATCAGAAATTCCATAAACTAAAATGTATTCCTTTTTTTAAATAGGGGGACAGAGAGTGAGAAAGAGAAAGAAAGAGAGAGAGAGAATCAATTTTATTTAGTTTTTCACGTGGCTTTCATTTCTCTGAGACATCGTTGTGTACCTGGTGCTGGAGTTTGAACTTGCCAGGCAAGCGCTGCAACCGCTGAGCCACCGCTCCACCAACTAAAGTCTTTTCTAATGTACATGTGGCATTTGTAGTCACTCACTTTCTTTTCTAGTAGGCCGAGCTTCCATCTTTTTCTGTTTAAATTTATCTTCCTGTTCTCTCTCTTGTTTCCTGGTCTCCTCTTTATTGTCCTTCTCATAAATCCTTTCCTCCAGTCCTTCAACCATTTGCTTCAACATTCCTTCATTTTATTTTCTGGAGTGACTACCACAAAGAAGTACATAAATAGTATCCATCAGTTTATGTAATAACCAAAATGTTTTGTGTGATGTGGATTGGTGCAGGTTATAGACCTTTGGCTGTTAATATACACTGATTTATTTGAAAAATGAATGAGGAATAAACTGTCTGAAAATTATATATTTAGCCAGAAGATTATTCTAATCAGGTATTTGCATACTAGCATTATTTTAAAACTAGATCACCATGACTTTTGTACCAGATTTAAGGAGAACTTTTTAAAAAGTACAAAACCATGAATCAATATCATAGGCACATTGGATTAAATTATGCTGTCACAGAAATTGAATCTAGCACAGCTTATTCAAAATAGTAGTGCACTAAATGTAGTATAATTTGTCCTGCAGGCCTATCGTAAGAAGGAACTATTTTAAACTGATTTTAGACCTGGCACCTACCCAGCTTTCTGGGTGCTCTCCCAAGTGTGAACTTTCCCCACCCTTTGCCCCTCCTTTCCTTCCTGGAGGTGGTTGATGGGAATTGGTTACACTGATAATTACACAAGAATGTCAGTTGCACACATGATTTGCATAATGGAGCCATGCTGGTTTCATCATCAAGTCCTGATAGTGATGCCCTCTCTGTATGCTTTTTGACAAACTCTGAAGAAAAGAGATGGGATTAGCACCTTTATTTCTTATTCTTAAAATACACACTTAAGTCTTTGCTTCTCAAAATCTGACCAGAATGTAAAAGCTACCTTCAGTCAGGCAAGTTGGTAAGACAGTCCATGTGATTTCAACCCAGTAGAATACTTTGTTTTTTAACCCCACATAATCATTACATATCTACTCTACCTTACATGTTCTTCATGAACACATGAATAAAAATAACAGCATATACAACCTCTTACACACGTAACAGCAGTTGCGGTTCTTTAAATTCCAGACACTTATTTCTAGAAGGAAATTTTTTACAAGAAATCTTTCTTCTGTTGTGCATATTCATTCCATGTGCTCTTGCCTTTTTGATGTAAAGACACTTATTAGATCCATTACGAATCTTTCCTCCCTACATTTCTCTATTTTCATTTCAAAAGAAAAGGGCAGGAATCTTAGCCAACTCTTTCTCATTATTCTAAATGCTCTATAGACATTGTCCTGATTCCAAAGTTTATTAGCAGTTTTGCACCTACGTGCATGTTGATATGGAAGATCTTCGCATTTTCTCTTCCACACAGAGTCTGCAGGACTGGTATGTTTGGAATTCTATGGCAGAATTAAAGGAGCTGCACACCAACTTCATTACTCCTCTGGTGTTCAGAAGGGCGCATCACACTGTGGTGTGTGGGGTTTTTATTGTTGAGTGTTTCTTTGTTTTGTAAGCTAACCTCCACCTTGTATTCTATTTGATCCATGTATGTGAGCCAACAAGCCTGTTCATCCATATCCTGTACTACCTTGCCAAATCCTGTAAGAAGACGCCCAAGTGGTGGAATATCAGGCAAATGAAGAAAATATAAACCGAGTATCATTCATTATCAGCATGTGATATATATTAGAATGTGATTAAAATTTTATTTAAAGTTTCATAAATCATTTGTCAGTCATATCCTTTAAATCATACAGAAGTATGCTGATGATAAGCATGTAGGTTAGAATGAAAGAGCCTTAATCCAGCATCTGAAATGAAGAGATATTATGCTCTCTTTTGTATCTGTATCCCTTATGTTCTGTATTGATTGATTGGATGGCTGGGTGGATAATATTCAGTTGAATCTTCTTGCATTGACTAGAAAGTTTGAGGTTAATGGAAGTCAGTATTGGTTGGGTTTCTTTTCTAGTGGATAATAATAATCAGTACATTATAAAAATTTAAGTTGCAACTAATATTTAATGGGTTCTTACTTTATAATAGGTATTTATTTATTTATTTTTGGTAGTGCTAGGGATTAAAATCCTATGACCTAGAACATGGTAGGCAAGTGCTGTACCACTGAGCTACACTTCCAGCCCAAACAAGAATCATTTTAAGGGCCTTATTTTACAGATAAGGAAGTAAAGTTTAAATAGACAAAGTATCTAATGTACCCATAATCTGTAATTTTACATATCATATATATGTATATGGTCCCTCACATTATAAATATACACACTTTAACATTCTTTTTGTTTTCTTTCCTGATTGCCAACAGTGATTATTTCGATTGGATTTTAGAGATGCACACGTACACATGCATGCACAACATAATAAATCTAAAGAACTGTATCATGTTTTTATATAGAAAAATAACTTGTAATGTTCAAGGACATACATAAATGTAGAACAGCATAATAAATCTATAAAAGTATCAGTTATCTTTGTGAGAGTACTTGCAACAAATTATTATCTGATATTGTAAAAAAATTATCATTGTAATGAAAGATGCACATTTTTTAATACAAATCCAATGAACTTATGAAACACTAGGCTATAAACTCTTAGCTCCTTTACTCCAAAACCTATGCTTTCAGCCACTATGCACCTGCTTTCCAATCTAGTGTCTACATGACATGCAGAATGTTATTTTAAAACTCAATTTAAATCATGTCACTTCTCTGCTTAAAATATTTTAATGGCTTTCCATTGCCCTTGATATAAAATGAAGCTCTTTATCATAACCATTGGAACTTCTGCCCAGCTCTTACCTGATTTATGCCAGTCTGCCTCTCACTTTTGAATTCTTCTCCACTGGAGGTTCCTTTGTTCTTTCCTCTAGTTTGGATTTTGCAGTGATGTATGAGTCTAGAAATCACTACCTTCAGCTCTTCCAAGTTCTTGGCATGATTACCTTATCCCTCAGATATTATTTTAACTGTTATATCCTTGGAAACAGTGGCTTCCATAAGCACCCCACCCAAAGCATCCTTCTGGTTACCCTCCCTTTTGCTGTTCATATCTTAGTGTCTTAAAAAGGTTGAATTGGGGCTGGAGAGGTGGCTGAGTGGTGGAGCACCTGCCTGGCATGCAGAGGTCCCAGGTTCAATTCCTAGCATTGCATACACAAATAAAGGGAAAACAAAAAACATATTAACTTTCTTCCCCTTAAAAAGAAACAGGGCCTGGAGCAGTGACTCAAAGGTTATGGTGCTTGCCTGGCATGAGCAAGGACACGGGTTCGAACCCCAGCACCACATACACAATGAAGTGTCAGAGAAAACAAAAGCCACATGAAAAACTAAGTAAAATTGATTCTCTCTTTCTTTCTCTTTCTCACTGTCCCTTTCTCTCTTAAATAACAAAAAGAAAGAAAGAAACAAAATACACACACACACACACACACACACACACACACAAAAACCCTCTTGAATCAGAATCTATGGTGACCTCTGGGTTTTTGTTTATAAACATTACCTATCTCCCCATTTTCAAACATAAGCTGTGTGAGATCAGGAACCGCCTCTGTCTTATCTATTAATGTGTCCTTAGCTCTGGGAACTGTTTTTATAACATAATAATCAAAAAAATGTTTGTTGAGTATTGAATGGGGAGGACCTTCAGGTACACTCTACTTGTTCTAAAAAAAATTACCGTAAAACGAAAGAGAACAGAAATACTAACCTGTTCTGATGTTTTATAGGATCAGCTAATGCATGCTTTCCAAGTTTGTGAACCACAAAAACAATTAGACTTGTAAACATCTTTTCTTGTAAAATTAGGTATAGCTGAAAATTGTTCTTTGTAGGATAATAAACCCATCAGATATGGGCAATGGCCTTTCTACCAGGTGAAAATCTCCAAAACAGCTCTAATTAGGAAATGACCTTTATTCGTTGAACAAGTATTCCTTGAGTATCTCAATTCTAGGCATTTTTCTCGACACTTGATACCTGGGAAGAAAAAAAAGATCTTGCCCTTGTGAAACATACATGCTAATGAGGGACGATGGGCAATAGTAAACATAATAAGTAAATTATATTGTATGTTAGAATGTGATGGCTGCTATGGGGAAAAAATAGTTGTCATTTATTGACTGTATGTCACATACCTTGAGTCTCCCATATGCATTTTTAGTTTTTTTTTTTAACAGAAATGTTCTCTGTTACATGAAACTATTCTCTCATTTAACTTAACCTCGGACTTACATACATCTGGCGTTAGGGGTGGAATTCAAAATCCAAGACCGAAAGCACATTTTATATATGTACATATATATTCTTTACACCATATGAATACCTCATTAATTAGAGCAAGTTATCTGCTTCCAAATAGATTGTGTTTGGATGGCTGTGCTACCCAACTGATTTGCTTATTTGTGGCCTGAGTTGTTATAATTTTGCAAAGTCACATAAGGAAAAACTGAGAAAAATAGAAATATATCAAAAAGGAAGAGATTGTATTATGGAATTATTTTTTATGTCTAAAAGTTCTTACTAAGCTTTCTATTTCTTTTTATTCCCCTGCTTTGTAAACATTTTGCATATTTTTGACAATGAAACAGTATAAAACACATTTGTCTTGCATCTTAGATTTTACCATACCTTCTTCTTGCCCCATTACAACTTTTTGCACCTTTATAGTTTCTCTAGTTTTTTTTTCTCAAATAAATTTATGTTATAGTAATCATGAAAGAAGTGGGCATCTCTCTGCATTCAATAGTTTGTGAATATCATAGCTATTATTATGATAGTACAGACCATATTTAGACAGTTGGCAAATAGCAGTTTTATGAATAAACAGTTGACATGTCTATTTTAAATAAAGGCAAATTTTCGAGATATTTAAGTGTATATCTCTGTTAGTTGTTTAAAATATTTTATTAGAAAGTATAAAGAATAAAATGACATTTTATGTGACAGAGATCCTGGGAAACATAACTTGCACTGTCAAAATGTCTTAAAGTGCATCTTTCGTTGAATTCCACTTTACTTCCTTACTTTAGGCATTCAGTTCAAGGAATCTGGGAAAAACTATTACTTAAAGTGATAAAAAAGTACATGCCAACAATTTATGCTGTTATGAAAACAATCTTACATGAGACCTTTTTCATTTCTGAATTGTGCTTATTTTTCCCACAAGGACGTAAACATTATAAAGTAGGTTCTTTAAAAGTGCCACCCATACTTTTATATACAAGTTCCCCTGGTACTTGTGACTTTATAAGGTTTTTAATTAAAGTTGAAAATCAGTATTATTATATTATAGTACATGGAAATGTTGGAGTGGGCGAGGAGTTAGCTTTTTGAACTCAGGGATAACACCCGCCTTGTGTACTGCTGTATCCACAGCACCTGGAACATGGCACACAGCACACCGAAGGCATTTGGTAAACACACATTAAAAGCGTGCCAAAGGCACTTAGTTCATGCTCAACACTTGGCAAATACTGTAAAAACTAAAACGAAGTTCATTAATGTTAGCAGTATGTGCCTGTTTTATTATTATAGGTCACATTCTCTCAAAGCATGTTCACAGAAAAATTGGTTACTTGGGAAATTAATAACTATTAAAATAGAAAATATTGCATTTACAATAATTTTGGGAAACATTGGGTTAAATAATTTTTGTTTGCTTGCTTCCTTGTTTTGTTACAAGAAATCTAAACATCAAAAAGAACCTTTGATATGCTCATATATATTGAGACTCTCTTAAGAAATCTCCATTAAATATACCTTTTCACAGACTTGCTTAAATGGTTAACATTTTCTCTTAACCCCCAACTGCATTGATAAACTCTTCTTAGATAGTATTTGTGATAATTTTTGGCTGACAGTTATATAGATATGATTTAATATAACAAGGATTCTCTTTGAAAAATAGCTTACTTTTTAGATATGGATGTTTCCTTTCCAAATGTTCTCTTCCTACTTAATACCTTTATTTTTCAAAAAGGAGCTATTATGATTTCTAAAGATTTAGAAAAAAAAGTGATGTGTGTGAATGTTTCTAAAAAATTATCAGCAGAATTTTAAAACTTATAACAGTATAATACCACAGTGGGGAAAAAGACCAAGTTTCTCACCCTTTGAAAATTAAAAAAAAAAAACCCTATAAACCTCAAAAAATGCTTGTTAAATGTTTACTAGAAATAAGTCAAAAGAGTTAGTTTTGTTTAATGTTCAGTTTCACCAATGCAAATTCAAAAAAAGCACAAATTATATTGTGTTACCTAGAACTGAGGTTCCCAGACTTTTTTGGTTTACTGTCCTTAGTGTCTTAGTAATTTTTTAGTTTTTCTTTCTTTCTTTCTCTTTTAGGTCTAAAAGAAATACCTAACAGTTTCATTTAATAAGTAGGCATGTCCAGACAATTTAATAGGTATTTGCATTCTAATAACCTTATAGCCATATGAAATAAATATGAAGTGAGAAACAATATAATATTTTAATTTCATTCTTAAATAGCCAAGATTATTTATAAGTGGGACTGTATGCCTTTAGCACTGCACAACTTCTCAAACCTTGGAAATAGTTTGGACAATGTCACTCGCTTCTACATTGATTTTTGCTTATTACTTGCATTGTACTATAGCAATAATTCGAATCAAACTTCACAAAAATATAACATCATTGAAAAGAATGTAGTATGATACAGTGTTGAAACTGAGCAAGTATTTGTAGATATCTGAGGTTGATTATTATTTCCCTCAAAAATGAAAGGTATCTTATGGTCTCCCTAAGAATCTGCTTCAGCACCCCAAAGTGCCTTGCTGGGACCTAGACTTAGCACCTTACTGGAGAATTTACTATTTTAATGGAGTACTCTGTTAATGGTATGGTAAAATGGTTCTCTCATATACTGCTCATGTGAATACTAATTTACAAAGCCTTCTCTGCATCTGCAGTATAACAGTGAAGATAGAAAACCTTAAAATATTTTTTACACAAAGTTCGTACCATAAAACAGATCACTAATTCAAACAGAGTCTTATAGATAAAAATTAAAAAATTACAGGTCAGTTGTGCCATGTTAATTTCTAATTCTATAAGCAATTATGAAGTAAAATCAAATATTAAAATCCCATTTTAGCTGTGAAACTATTAGAAAGCAGGTATATTGAACTTAATTAAAGGAAAAGGAAAATAATAAGTGCATAATGCTCTGGTACTGATTTTATATGTCATGCAAAGTGGTAAATATATTTTCTGTATATGGATGTTTCTTGGTATGTTTCTATATATGTAAACATACATACATCTATATAAAGAATAAAACATTTACCAAATATATTAGTACTATTGTAATTTGTTTTATAGGTTCACTAGGAAAACTCTTGAAGTGACCTATTTCAAGAAAATATAGGTGAACAAGGCTGAGAAGGCTTGGTTGTGCTGTGTGTCTTCATAGCATCTTATGAGCTTATGGTAAACATTCCTGTTACAGAACTCTTTATGGCCATTTGACTTGCTCTTCTGGGTAGGTATGTGGGTGTTCTAGGAGTACAGGGATAACTGTTTCTTATTTCTAATTCTAATTCCTTATAAACACAGGGAAAATACTAGTAAATGCCAGAAAAATTATTTTTCTAATTTAATATTTAACAGGATCATCAAGTGTTTTTGTTTCTTTCATTTTGCTTTCTAAATCTTTAATTTGTGTTTTATTCCCCCGCTCAAGAGTCTATGTCTACATCTCTGACAGTTTTTAGCTTCCATTAATGTTAATGTAGGAGTTTTTCTAGTGGTAGTATGTTAAAAAAAAAAAAAGACGGTACATTAATTTTTGAGCCAGTTGGGAACACTGACCTTGGCATTTTCTATGCCTTTAATCTTTGGTATCGTGACATAGCTTCTTAGAATTATATTCATAAGAAACCTCATTTCAATTACTTGAATTGTATGAACACTTATCCTGATACATTGGTATTTAAGTACATTGAAAACTTAACTTTTGCTTCCAACTATGATGAAGTATTAGGGACCAGAAGATACCCTCCCACTTTAAACAATAGAGTATTGAACAAAATACACTAAGTGAAATTTAGACAATAGGTAGAGTGCCGGACTTTGATCCCTGGGAGAGGAAAAGCAAAGGTGATGGGTACTGTGATTGCCTCAGCCTGCTTCCTGGAGGCAGTTTTCAGGGCAAAGCTCAGAGAGAACAAACCCAGAGTCAAGCTGTCTAGCTGAATTGAGGAGACAAGAGATCAGAGTCCGGGGAGACCAATGTGCTTAGAATAAGCAGAGTAGTATAGCATGCAATCTGCACAGAAAAAACTAAGTTTTGCAGATGGCTCCCTTTCACCGTAGCCAAATAGTGATCTACTTACGTGTATGAGGTAACTACCCAAAGCTGGGAAAGAAAGCTAAGAGCAGGTCTGATACTTCCTGGAGAAAATGCAAGGTTAGGAGGAGTTAATTCTCACTAAAGTAAGCTAAAGAAGCCCTTATAGTTTGCTCTGGACCTGCCTTAAAGCATAAAAGCAAACTTCAAAAGGATCAAACTGATTTCAGGCAATGTAACTGCATACTGGAACACGTCAGCCATGTTTTAAATAAATATAACAAAACCCACTAATCCAACATTCATAATATCCAAAATTTCATTAAAAATTAAAAATATGGTGGAATTAGCAAAGTTGGTAAAACAGCTGTTATAAATATGCACTGTATTTTCAAGGATACAAGGAAAACAACAACATGATGAGGGTAGAAGTAGGGCTGAAAGACAATGTATGGTTTTAAGTGCCTGTGTTTGGGATAAAGAAAAGTCTCAAATTGGTAATCTAAACTTCCTTTTGAAAAATCATAAAAATGAGAGTAAGTTAAAGACAAAGTATATAAAGAAAGAAATTTTATATAATAATACATAGAGAGACCATTGGTGAAATAGGAAAATAAGAGGAAAAAGTCAGTGAAAACTAAGATTGATTCTAAAAGTATCAATAAAATGGATAAAGCTCCTCACAGCTTATGTGTTACTTCATATTTAGGGGACCTATTAAATAAACTTGACTAACTTTCATCCTGTCAGGTTTTAACTCTAGCTTCCACATACGAGAAAAAAAAATTCAACTCTTAAATCTCTGGGTTTGGTTTATCTCACTCAGCCTTATTTTTTCCAATTCCATCTATTTACCTGCAAAAGTCATGGTATCAATCTTCCTAATAATTGAGTAGAACTCCATAGTGTATATATACCACAGTTTTTGGATTTATTCATCCAGTGAAGGTAATCTAGGTTGTTTCCATCATTTATCTATTATTAATTGATCTGCTATAAGCATTGATGTAGGTGTGTCTCTGTGATATGCTGATTCTAGCTCTTCTGGGAAAATACCTATGAGTGGGATAGCTGGGTTGTGTAGTATTCCATCCCTAATTGTTTGAGGAGTCTCCACACTGCTTTCCAGAGTGGCTGCACCAGTTTGCAGTCCCACCAACAGTGTGATAGTGTTCCTTTCTCCCCACAACCCCTCCAGCACCTGTTATTGTTCACATTCTTCATTTTTGCCATTCTGACTAATGTGAGAATGAAAGAGAACCAACGAATCCTTTCATTGTGTAAGACAATGCTGAATCAATTAAAAAAAAAAGAAGATAAATCTGTAGTCAAGACCAGTCAGTATTAATAGAGAACATACAACCGGGTACAATAGTGCATGCCTGTAATCCCATTGACTTTGGACGCTGAGGTAGGAAGTTCACAAGTTCGTGGCTACCTTTGACAACTTAGTGAGACCCTTTCTCAAAATATAAGATAGAAAGGGATGGGGGTGTAGCCCCATGGTAGGGCACCACTATACCTAACTGAATAAATGAATGTACAATTTACCAAAGCCAGGCATGTAGAGGGAATATTTTTAAAATCCTATGGGCATTGGAAGCATAATGCAGGAATTATTATGAACAACTTTATGTTAATCAATTCAGATAGCTGCACTAAGTAAATTTCTTGAAAATCAAAGACATTACAAAAATGAAAATGATATAGCATTAACTCTATTGAACATAAATATAAAAATCTTTAATAATAAGGGGCTGGAGTGGTTGCTCAGTGGTTGGACTGCTTGCCTGGCATATGCAAAGACCTTGGTTCAAACCCTAGTACCACATACACAACTAAGTGTCATAGAAATAAAGGCCAGATGAAAAAAATAAATAAAATTGATTCTTTCTCTCCCTCTCTCTCTTAAAAAAAATCCTTAATAAAAAAAATTAACAAATTGAGTCTATATATATAAAAAGAAATATATAAAAGGATATAAAAGAAATATGTAAAAAGGATAATGTATCATTATCAAGTAGGATTTATCCCCTGGATTTTAAGTTAGTTCAATACTGGCAGTAATAATTCAGTATAATTCTTTGTATTAAGAAAGAAAACATGTATATCATTTTCATAGTTGCAGAAAGAGCATTTGACATAATTCAACATTTGTGCACAATAAAAATTCTCAGCAATCGAATAAAAAGGAACTTCCTCAACATGACAAAGGTCATATATGAAAAACTTCCTGCTGATATCATACTAATAATAAAATGATGAAATATACCATTTAGACCAGGAACAAGGCAAGAATGTCTCCACTTCTGTCCCACATCATGCTGAGAGTCTTAACTACAATGTAGTAACACAGGGAAGGAAAGACATACAGATTGCAAAGGAATAAATAAGGCAGTCTTTCATTCTAGATATGTTCATCTATGTGGAAGTAGCAAGTAGTCCACCAAAAAATTTTGTTAGTTTCAAGATGCAAGATCAAAATAAATCAATTCTATATCTTTTCTTTTTGAAAATTATTTTAATTGACAAAATATTTTAATCATGTTCAACATGATTTTTTATGTATGTGCACATACATAAAAGCTAAATTGAGCTAATTTACATATTCATTATCTCACAAATTTATCATTTTTAATATTATGAAGACTTAAAATCTTTTTGGATTTTCAATGTATTGTTATTTATCATAATCCTCATGCTATGCAAATTTCCTATTTTTTCTTTTTCCTTTTTGCAGTACTAGGGATTGAACCCAGGGTTACTTTAACATTGAGCTCTAGCCCTTTTTATTTTTTATTTTCAGACAGTCTCACTGAGTTGCTGAGCCTGGCATTGATCTTGTGATCCTCCTTCCTCAGTCTCCAGAGTTACTGGAATTACTAGTATGCATTGCATGGCTTACACATCTCTCGAACTTATTCTTCCTATCTAACTGAAATTGTATATTAAATCTTTAATCAATATTTCCATGCCACACCCCAACCATCCCAACCCATATTGTAATAAACATGGAAGTTTATAGATATCCCTTCCACATGCTGAGAAGAAATCAAATGTATTTCTTTTTTTTTAAGACTTTTTTTTATTAGAAGAATATAGAAATACAGTTGAGGGGGAAACATTATCAAAACATTAGCAATCAATGGATAGAAACTTTGTTATCGAGGGGAAAAACCAGATCATGAATAACCACCTTGGATTTTACCTATTGCAGTTTCCCCCAGAAGAACTCATGCGTTAAATGGGTAGCTCGTGGAGGAATGACATCAACTTCTGGGATGGTTCCCCCATCTTCCCAATCTCCAGACTCCTATGAGTTCTTCATATACCCTCCCCCTCCCCCTCCCTACACCTCCAAGTATCCTATAGAGCCATCCCCCTAATGCTTTGAAAGTCATTCAATTTGCAGTTTTGTTATGTTAGCCATCTGCCATACTGCTTCCCCATATATGCTAGCATCAACAGGTGAGAGAAACCATTTGGCCCTTGAGTCTCTGAGATTGGGAGACTTCACTTAGCATAATTCTATCCATCTCCATCCATTTGATTTCAAAAGGTATAATATCGTCCTCTCTAATGGCCGAGTAGTATTCCATAGTATATATGTACCAAAGCTTTTGTATCCGCTCGTCAAGTGAGGGGCATCTGGGTTGGTTCCATAACCTAGCCATAGTAAACTGAGCTGCTATAAACACTGATGAAGCCACATCGCTATAATATGCTGCTTCTAAGTCTTTTGGGAAAATTCCCAGAAGTGGGATAGCTGGGTCATAAGGTGGTTCCATCCTTAATTTTTTGAGGATTCTCCATACAGCTTTCCATAGTGGCTGAACCAGTTTGCAGTCCCACCAGCAATGTAGTAGTGTTCCTCTTTTCCCACAGCCCCTCCAGCATCTGTCGTTTGTATTTTTCATTTTTGCCACTCTAACAGGAGTGAGGTGGTATCTCATTGAAGTTTTGATTTGCATTTCCCTTATAACTAATGATGTAGAGCAGTTTCTCATATATTTATGGGCTTTCTGGACTTCCACTGGAGAGAAGTTCCTTTTGAGTTCTTTAGCCCATTTATCGATTGGATTATTTGCGAGTTTGGACTTTAGTTTCTTTAGTTCCCTGTAAATTCTGGATATTAGCCCTCTGTCCGAGGTGTAGCAGGCAAAAATTTTCTCCCATTCTGTAGGTTCTCTCTTGATGCTCTTGACT
>PVKS010012888.1:0-52433 GCA_004027875.1 Aplodontia rufa
TGACTTCCTCTCTTCCTATTTTTATCCCTTTGATTTCTTTCTCTTGCCTAATTGCTCCAGCTAGGGTCTCAAGAACAATATTGAATAAAAGAGGTGAGAGTGGACAGCCTTGTCTTGTTCCCAACTTTAGTGGAAATGCTTTCAGCTTTTCTCCATTTAGTATTATACTAGCTGAGGGTTTAGCATATATAGCCTTGACAAAGTTCAGAAATGGTCCTTTGAACCCTATCTTTTCTAGAGTTTTGAACATAAAAGGATGCTGGATTTTATCAAAGGCCTTTTCTGCATCCAATGAGATGATCAAATGGTTTTTGTCCTTGATTCTGTTTAAGTGGTGGATTACGTTAATTGTTTTGCATATGTTGAACCAGCCCTGCATTCCTGGAATGAAGCCCACTTGGTCATGATGGATTATTTCCTTAATAGGTTTTTGAATACGGTTTGCTAGTACTTTGTTGAGGATTTTTGCATCCAAGTTCATCAGGGATATTGGTCTGTAGTTTTCTTTTCTTGATGTATCCTTGTCAGGTTTTGGTATCAGAGTTATGGTTGCTTCATAAAAAGTGGATGGGAGCATTCCCTCCTTTTCAATTTCTTGGAATAACTTAATAAGGAGAGGTGTTCCTTATTAAGTTCCTCCTCAAAAGTGTGGTAAAAATCAGTGGAGAAGCCGTCCGGTCCTGGGCTTTTCTTCTTTGGTAGACTTTTAATTGCAGTCTGGATTTCAGTGCCTGTGACTGGGCCATTTAGGAATTCAATATCCTCCTGATTCAATTTAGGGATGTTGTAAATGTCAAGAAATTTATCCATTTCTTCCAAGTTATCAAATTTGAAGGAGTATAGGTTTTCAAAATATGATCTTATAATTTGTTGGATTTCTATGGGGTTGATGGTAATCGTTCCCTTTTCATTGGAGATTTTATTGATTTGCCTCATTTCTCTCCTTCTTTTGGTTAGATTCGCTAGGGGCCTATCTTGTTTATTTTTTCAAAGTACCAGCTTTTTGTTTCATCAATTCTTTTTATTATTTTTTTTGTTTTCAATTTCATTGATTTCAGCTCTGATCTTGATTATTTCCTTCCTTCTGCTGACTTTGGGGTTAGATTGTTCTTCCTTTTGGAGGGCTTTGAGATGAAGTGTAAGCTTATTTATTTGGGATCTCTCTTCATTTTTAATGTGGGCACTCAATGCTATGAATTTTCCCCTTAGGAAAGCTTTCATGTTGTCCCAGAGGTTTCAATATATTGTGTCTTCATTTTCGTTCTCTTCCAAGAATTTGTGGATTGCTTCTTTCATGTCTTCTTGGATCCATTCTTCATTTAATAGGGTATTATTCAATCTCCAAGAATATGTGTGTTTTCTGTTATGATTATTGCTGTTGATTGCTAGGGTCATAGCATTGTGGTCTGAAAGGACACATGGGATAATGTCTACTTTCTTGTATTTGCTGAGATTATCTTTATGAACCAGAATATGATCCATTTTGGAAAAGGATGCATGTGCTGCAGAGAAGAAGGTGTATTCTGCTAACTTGGAATGGAAAATTCTATATATGTCTATTAAGTCCATTTGGTTTATGGAGTTATTCAGGCTGGCGATTTCTTTATTGATTTTTTGATTTGTCTTGATTTGATTTGATTTATTGATTTGTCTAATGGTGACAGCGGAATGTTGAAGTCTCCCAGTATTATTGTGTTATGATCCATGAGAGGTTTGATGTCGTGAAGTGATTTATTCACGTAATTGGGTGCACTGTTGTTTGGAGAGTAAATATTAACTATGGTTACTGGTTACTTCTTCCTGTTGAAGGGTTCCTTTTAGTACTAGGTAGTGGCCTTCTTTATCTCTTTTGATTGATTTATGATTGAAATTTACTTTGTCGGATATAAGTATAGCGACACCGGCTTGTTTTCTTTGGCCATAAACGTGGTAAATTTTTTTTTCCATCCTTTCACCCTTAATCTGTGGATGTCTTTGCCTGTTAGGTGAGTTTCTTGTAAGCAGCATATGGTTGGATTATGTTTTTTGATCCAGTCTGCAAGTCTGTGTCTTGAGTGGTGCATTTAGACCATTCACATTCAGTGTTAAGATAGAAGTGTGCAATTGTTTCGTAGTCATTGTGTCTTACTTAGCTATTTCCGTGGTTGCCTTGGTTGGTTCTTGGAAGTTGATACTTTCACTGAATTTCTTCAGTTTGTGATTATGGGTATCATGTGCTTGTTCTTCTGTCTGGAGTATTTCCTTGAGAATTCTTTGTAGGGCAGGTTTTCTATTGACGAATTCTGCCAGTTTTGTTTTATCATGGAAAGTTTTTATTTCTCCATCAAATTTGAAGCTGAGCTTTGCTGGGTATAGAATTCTAGGCTGCATGTTGTGGTCATTTAGACGTTGAAAGATATTATTCCAAGACCTTCTTGCTTCCAGTGTCTGGGTTGAAAAGTCACATACAATTCTTATTGGCTTGCCTCTGAATGTGATTTGGTGTTTCTCCCGTGCTGCTTTTAATATAGGTTCTTTGGTATCTCTGTTGTACATTTTGAATATGATGTGTCTAGATGAGTTTCTGTTTTGATTAGGCCTATTGGGTGTCCTGTAAGCTTCCTGGATGAGCATGTCAGATTCTACTTTTATGTGGGAAAAATTTTCTTTCACAATCTCTTTGAGAATATTCCTCATACATTGCTGTGTGTCTCAATTTCTTCCTGTATTCCAATTATTCTCAGATTGTTTCTCTTCATTTCATCCCAGACATTCTTGAAATACTGGTCATGGTCATTCAATTTCTTTTCCTTTTTGATGTCTGTGAGCTCTAGTTTGGTCAACCTGTCTTCATTTTCGGAGGTTCTTTCTTCATTGGCAGAGGTTCTATTTTATACTGAAGTTATTCTATTATTAATTTCTTGCATGGTCCCTTTCATGTCATTGAATACAGATTTGAGGTCTGTAACTTCTTTTTTGAGAGAATCTATTACAGTAATAATCGAGACTTTCAAATCTTGGATTTTCTCCGTTGTTCCCTTCATTATCTCTTCTTTTAAGTCGATGATCCTTTTTGTTGTCAGCTCATTGATATATTGTTCTAGATTTTCATCCCGGTCCCTGGACATAGCCCCCTTATCAGGGGAGTTTTGGGATTGTCGTGAACCTCTTCGAGTTTGATTTCTCATGCTTGAAGAGATTCTTCTCTCTTATTTACCAGGTGAACCTTTTGTGTGAGCGATACCGGTTCTGTGGTTCTTTTTTCCTGTCTTCTGCCTTACGGACTAAGCTGTTGGGTTGGGAGATCAGTCCCAACCCTCATTTGAAATGGGGTTTTGTCAGGAGAGTTGATTTCAAAAGACAACCCCTTTTACTCTGTACTGTTTGTTACCCTTACAGAATTCCAACACCTCATGCGCTAGTAGCAAATTAGCAATATGTACAACCAAAGCTTACAATAAACAGTAGTAAATTAGTTATTTAGCATCCACTATAATGGACTATCAAATTTGGCCATGCAACTAGTGTAAGTAATAATCAATACTTTTGGTGATACTAGAAAATTACTATTGCATATGACAGAATTCAGGAACAAATACGTGTTACTCAGATTAACAATTACCGCAGTAATATTTACACAGTCTTAATAATGGGGGATGAAAGTGAATTAACTAATTTGGAGTCAGAAGGCGGGTAATCGGTGAAATTAAGAGAGAGGTTTATGTATACCAATTATGTACAGTGAGAAACTGGAGGAGTTAAAGAAATTGCTGTAGAAAGAACAAGACAATGCTAAGGGGAAAACATTTGAAGAGAAAAGGAAATTGAACAGAAAAAAATTTACTAACTTTGAAATAAAGCAGGAAAGGAAGAAATAGAAATGAAGGTACAGATCCGAGGGGAAGCTAGGATAGCTGTGGCCTAATATAGGAAGGGTAAAAGGGTTATTGGCAAGATTTAGGTTATTGCTAAAATTTAAGGGAAGAGTGTTCCCTGAGAAGTATGCTTTTCAGGCATAAAATATTTCAGTTACTTTATGCACTGACCAGAGTCCTTCTTCTCAAGAATGAGAACAGGACTAGGACGGATGGGTAAGAGTGAGTCAGAGATATGCTAAATAGGAAAAAAAGGAAAAGAGAAAGAAACCTTAAAAACAGGCTACCAAACTAAGAAGAACTATTATTGTTAATTTTCCCTCTAAGAGGAGAGAGAAAAAAGAAAAGGGAAAAAATTAAAAGGAAAAAAAAAGAAAAGGTGGAATAGGGGTTAACTGCTCTTCAACGTTAGCATAACAGAAAAGTAAAAACCACTAGAGTTTTTATATATTGGAGAACCAGTAAACTCCACTAGATATTGCCTTGGTACACACCTAGAAAATGAAGTTGAAATTAAAAAATAAATAAATAAATAAATAAATAAATAATAAAAAAATTTAAAAGGGGGGGAGGAAAAAAATACTTAATAGGAAAACCCTGGAAGTATCGATATTATGAGTGTCTCTGGTCCTTTCAGGGAATGGATCTTCTATTTCTGGCTGTATATGACCAGTTTTAACTTTTTTTTTTGAAGCTGGATTCAGGGGATCTGAAAGTCAGAAGATCTGTTATCAGAGCTCTGCTGTAGTTGTCGAAAATGACTTCTGTGATCCCAGAGGTGGGGGTCAGCTGTTCCGCCCTGTGAAAGACCTTCTGTCTATGGTGGGAGGACAGAGCCTTGAACCCCGTTACTCCTCAGCCTCAGATCCTTTATGAGAGAAGGATTCAGGCCCCAGACCCCGCCTTCTGCTGAGTCAGCCTGTGATCGGCTGCTGGTTCCAGGCAGTTTTATGAGCCTGTTTTGCAGACCTGGGGAGGCAGGTCCAGGGCAGGGAGTGTGGTTTTAAAGGTGGATTCTCCCCTTCCCTCGCTGCTCCCACAACTTCTTTAGGGATTCAGCCAAGCCTTCTGGTCCCGTTTCCACCTTTGATCTCCGTTGCTTCCTGACGGAGTATTTAGAGCTTGCTTTGCAATCCCAAAGAGGTCTTGCCCTGATCGGGCGGGCTGGGAGTGTGGTAACTAGCAAGCGGACGCTTGCTCGGCTCTCACGCCCTTGCAGTTCCCGCACCGCTTCTTCCGCGCAAACCGCTGCTCTGTGCTTGTTTGAACGCTATTTCCAGTCACTGATCCTGCCACCAGACAGAGCGCAGGTCCGGGATGGGTCCTCACCAGAACAGTGACTTTAAAGCTGTGCGGATTTTTCTTTGCAGAAGTGACTCCGGCGGGCGGGAATGTAGACGGGAGAGTGCAAATGCCTGCTATTGCAGCAGCCGCGGCAGCCGAGACAAATCAGAACAAAGCCCCTGGTCGCTCCTAAGTCTCTATTCCTCAAATCTACTGCTAAGATTAGGACTGGTGATTCACAATGCTGATCCCCCAAACGCACCTCAAAAAAACTGGTGAGAAGCTGGAGATATCCTGATCAGTCGGGGGCGGGAGGGTGCAGGGGAAGACTTTTGTCTTCGGAACGCCATCTTGCCATCCGATCTTGGCTGGGTATTGATGGAATATATGTTTATTGAATTTCCTCTGTCTGTGCGTTTTGCATAGTGTTTGCTTGTTCTTCTATCTGGAGTTTATCTTTAACGATTCTTTGTAAAGCTGGTTTTCTGTTTGTGAATGCTGCAAGTTTGATCTTATCATGAAAAATTCTTATTTTCCCTTCAAATTTGAAGCTGAGTTTTGCTGCGTATAGTATTCTTGGCTGCATGTTGTGGTCATTTGGAGATTGAAAGCTCTCCTTCCATGATCTTCTTGCTTTTAGAGTTTGAGTTGAAAAGTCACGGGTGATTCTTATTGGTTTGCCTCTAAATGTGATTTGGCATTTCTTTCTTACAGCTTTTAATGTTCTTTCTGTGATTTCCCCAATGTAGATTTTGAATATGATGTGTCTTGGTGAGTTTCTCATTTGATTAGGCCTATCGGGTATTCTATAAGCTTCCTGGATGAGCGTATCTGACTCTAATTTTATATGGGAAATTTTTTCATTAGCTATTTTATTGAGACTATTTCTTATATCATTCATTTGCATTTCTATTTCTTCCTATATCACAATTACTCTTATATTGTTTCTTCTCATATCATCCCAGACATTTTGAAAATTCTCTTTGTGATCTGTGGGTTATTTTTCTTTTTCATTATCTGTGCACTCAAGCTCTCTCAGCCTGTCCTCATTGTCAGAAGTTCTTTCTTCAAGAGCTGAAGTTTTATATTCTGCAGAAGTTAGTCTATTATTAAATTCTTCCATGGCTCCCCTCATATCATTGACTATAGATTTTAGTTCTTTTGCTTTCTTTTTCAGTATGTCTATTTCTTTGAAAATAGAGTTTTTAATCTCTTGAGTTTTCTCACTTAGACCTTCATTAAATCTTCTTTTAGTTCATTGTACCTTTTAGATATCAGATCATTGATAATTTGTTCTAGATTTTCATCCCACTCCCTGACTGTGGGCTCCTTGCTAGGGGAGTTTTTGGTTTGAGGTAACCCTCTTCTAATTTGGTTCTTCATCTTTGAAAAGGTTCTCCTGGATCTTTGAAATGGGGCTCCCTGTGTGGCAGCAAGATAAGCCTCTAGTTCTTCTTTACACGTCAAGAGTCAGATTTCACCTCTCTGATGACCATGTTCTTCCAGAAACTTGTTTCTTCTTGGAGTCTTGTTTTATTGTACCTTTTGGATATAGGTTCCAGGCCTTGGACTTGGCACCTGGAAGGGTTGCTGGGTAGCCCACTGGCTTGTTGAAGCTGTTATAGGGGTGTGTGTTTGGGTGCTAGGGTATCATATAGGTGTGGGGCAGGCAATAATGGACCAACTTGTGTGCTGCACTGAGATCTGGGATCCATGGGGGGGGTGGGATGGGGCCAATATATCTGGACCTAGCAGGTGTGCATGACAGCTGAGTGATGTCTTGGTGTGAGGTCCATGGGGGTGTCCTACAGACCAGCTGTGGTGGTTCCAGAATCCTGGGCACACATGGGGGGTCTGCACAGGCTTTCTTTTGCTCCTTAAATTGAAGTAAATTCTTGGCCTGAGATCTCTATCTGGTTGTTCTCTTTGGGGCTTTGCTGTTGGATTTATCCCATTTCTTACTTGTTTTGGGCTGTTGTCAGGAAAGTTGAGTTCAGACATCAAATCCCTAGCCTATGAACTGTTAGTGTCCCTTAAGATTTCCAGCTCCTCATGAGCTAATAGGAGATCATCAGTATGAACAACCAATGCATGCAATAAGTGATATTAAATTGGTTATTTAATACAGAATACAATACAATGTTAAATTTCAACTATGAAATGAATGGTACTGTTAGTCATTATGTTCAGCAACAATAGTATTTAACCATCACTTACGTCAGGCTTCAAAGCATACAATAGATATTGAGTTTGGCATTCACAGCAGTAATGGTTACACAGCATTAATGATGGGGGTGTTGGCCAAATGGTATAAACTAATTAGAAGCCTGAGAGAGAAGGGAATGTAAGAGGAAGTTAGAGATGAGGTTGTAATATCCAAGTGTGTACAGAGAGAAAGTAGAAAAGATAAAGAATTTGCTGGAGGAAAAGAAAACCTAGAGGAAGAAGAGACAGAGGTAGCAAAGTGGAGGAAAAGTGAAAGAGATATTAATAGGATTTGAGTGATAGCATAAGAAAGGGTAGAAACAAGTGCAGGAAAATTTTGCAGCTGGGGTACAATACAATTCAAATACTAAATAAACTAATCAAAATCCCAACCCTCGGCAGGCAGGACAAGGATACACATTTACATTGAAGAAAATGCTCAGGAATGAAGGGGGTATAGATAGAAGAAACAAAAGAGAAAAAGAGAGAAGAGAAGAAGAAAAGAAAAAAAAACAGGAAAAAACGACTCAAAAAAAAAAAAAACAATCAAAAAGAAAGAGCAAACCAGCAAATATGTTTATATGTCCATGAACCAATCAACTTCTCCAGATGGCACCCTAATACACGTCAAAAACAGGAAATTTAAAAAATAAATTAAAAAAGTAAAGAATATTAATGAAAGATTGGAACTATGATCACTGAGGTTGTCTCTACACATTGGGAGGAGATGTTCCCTGCCCGCCTGAGTTTTGTTAGCAGAGTCTCTCAGTCTGGAATTATTTGATCTGAAGTAGAGTCTAGCTCAGACTCCTGGATGGCGATTTTTCCATGAAGAGATCAGATTAAGGAATGCCCTAAGGGCTGGTCTTTGCCAGCCTCCCTAGGAATCTGAGACTCAGGAGTCTTAAGACTTTTATGCGCAGGGGTTTGATCTGATTTCAATGCTCCCTCTGCTGGTTGCACTCCAGGTCCCTCCAGGTTTTTTGAGCTCAAACTGATGTTCCTAGTGCACCTGCCCCACCGTAGCTTATCAAGTGAGCCTTCCCACTGGGGGTGGGGGTGGACAGGGCTAAGCAAGGCTCCCCTATACTCCACAATCCAGAATCCCCCTGAGCTAAGTGGAGACTGGGCCGGTCCCATGCCTGCTCTTCTGGGTTCAGCCTCTGAACCCTGGTTGGCTCTTGGTGCAATTATGCTGTAGCCTGCTCTGAACTGCTGACCTGCTGTTGCAAGTCTTTTTGAAAAGACTCCTAATTTTCCCTTTTGCAGGCAGCTGAGAGACATTGTTCTCCCCTTATGTAGTGGAGGTGCAATACACATATCTCTAGTTGAGCCCAACGCACTGCATCTTACAGAACTCGGCTACTCTACAGCAGATTGGCTTGCACGTTATGGTTCAGCTCCCCCCACACACACTCTTTTGCGGATTGGGAGCAATGATGGTCACAGCTGCAGCTGCCATGTCCCAGCTGGGATAAATACAATCCCTCTTCTCCACTTGCTGCACCCAAAACTCTGATCCTCCAAAAATCTCCTCTAACTAGTGTGTTCCAGCGATGCTTTTCCTGTAAACGCACCTCTCAACAATGGAACTGTCCTGGCATCTTTTCATCTGGTCATAGAGCCAAACCAGAAGCAGCCTTCCTGCAGCTTGCCATCTTACAATCTCAATTCACCAATTTTAGAGTGAACAATTGAGTGTTTCTCAGATTATGTGCAACTTATCACACAGTCAATTTTAGAACATTTTCACTGCCACCAAAGAAAACCCCACATCTTTTAGCTATCATCCCCAAACCTATCAGTCATTCATCTCCCACCCCCAAACCAAAGCCTCAGGATCCATTGGTCTGTTTTCTGATCCTGCACATTTGCCTCTTCTGGTCATCTTGTATCACTGGGATTACACATACAGAGTGTTCATTTCACACATGCTTACCTGTCCCCTTACCCTGGGCTCTGTGGAAGGCACAGGACATGGAGAGGAAGAGTGAGAGCAGGTAGACCCTTAGACTGGTCCAAAGCTGTAGCTGCACCCAGGGATGCAATGTGAGGACTAGAGAAGGAAATGAAGCTGTTGGCCAGCAAACAGTAGAATGGTTTTTCAGGGCCCAGACACCAGATAGAGGGAGTCAGAATAAGCAGTAAAAGAAAGGAAGTGGACAAGGGACCAGAGCTAAGAAGGAGGTGAAAGATGAGGTGCAGTGGGAATAGCTGGAGAGTAGGAACAAGAAGAGACTGAACAGAGTGCAAGGATGCTTGAATTTAGGATTTTAAGTGTGGACAGCATCTAAGAAAGTGGCTATGGGAAAGGATGTCGGAGGGAGGAAAAGTGAGTCTAGCAGAGGAAAGAGGTGAGTGGGGCAGGGGGTGGGAGATGCAGGCTCAGCAGACAGGAGTCATGAGGTGAGATTCAAGAGTTTCAGGAGCACTAATCCAACAGATCCCAGTGACTGGAGGGACCCAGGCATCTCAGGAAGTCCCTGGCCTGGCCAAGTCCAGATGATTCAGAAAGAGAGGGGACTACCTACACTGAGGGAGCCAGCCACGGGAACTCCTAAGAGAGAGGTAGTTGAGCTTCATGCACTGGTCTGGAGAGGAGGCTGAGTCCCTAGGCTTGAACATGGTCCAGATCTTACACTCAAGTATGAAGCCATGTCCTGTGAATCCCCCAGAGAAAGGTCAGGTTTGAAAGAACCAAGAACCACTGCCTTGTCAGACGTCTCTGTAGGAAAACAAGCCAGAGAAGGTTAGATAAACAAGCAAAAGGGATCCAGGGCTGGGGGACAGCCTGAGTGATTAGCTTCCTACTGATGTTTATGGAGAGCTGTGAGCTGCTAAGTGAAAATAAGAACTATCAGAAACAGAAATAGCACGTTGGCCAGGCGTTCAAACACGTGTTTTATTAAGCATCTATATCCTCAAGACATGTATTGTGTGATGCTGACAGACTTGGCACTGCATTGGGATAGGGCCACCACTAACCAAACAACTGCAGAAAACTCCATCACAAACACAAGACTAACAAAGCAAGGAGTGAGGTGCTCTGGTTGCATCTAACAGGAAGCAGTTAAGCCTGGAGTCACAGCCAGTTTCTCAGTTCCTTAAAGGAAATGACCCCAGAGGAGGTGGGCATTGGGGATGGTGTCTACAAATTCCCTGGCACAAGAAGAAGCTTCAGGGACCAGCTGGACTGAGGGAGGGGGGAAGGTGGCATGATACCTAGAAAGGCAAGAAGAGATGGATCTTACAGGGCATATGGGCTACTTGGAGGATTCCGGTCCTTATCCCCAGAGAAGGGAAAACAGGAACATAGGGCATGAGGGGGAGGATCACAGAGCAGCAGCTGGGGACAGTGGGAAAGAGCAGATAAGAGCATGGACCCCAGAGTCAGATTGCCTAGGTTCAAATCCCAGGTCTGCCACCCAGTAGCTGTACAACCAAGCTCAGTTTGGCAAACCTCTGTGTCCCTCAGTCTTCTTGCCTGCAAAATGGGAGTTGGCATGAGGACTGAATGATTAAAGTGCCTGGCACAGAGTGAGGAGGAACTGCTGTTGAGTGGGCTTGATAGGTGTGACCCTGGCTGTGGATTCTTCCCCACTTCTGGGTAGACATGGCCTTGGGTTCCCATTCTTGATGCATCATCCTCTGGCTCTGACTATTCTGTGAGCTGCAGGAGGACAGGGACATCACTCAGCACATACTCCTAGCTCAGCAAATAACTAGGTGAATGAGCAGATGGATGGACACAGGGATGGATGGAGGGATAGATGGAGTGATGGATGGGTGGATAGAGGGAGGGATGGATGAATGGAGGGATAGAGGAGGGATGGAAGGTTGGATGGAAGGAGGGATAGATGGAAGCATGAATGGATAGAGGGATGGATGGAGGGCTGGATGGACAGAGGGATGGATAGAGGGATGAAGTGCTGGATAGAGAATGGACGGATGAAGGGAAAGATGGAGGGATGGTGGGATGGATGGATGAATAGCAAGGATGCAGGGATGCATAGATGGATGAATGGATGCAGGGATGGATGGAGGGATGGGTGGATGGATAGATGGATAGATAGATGGGTGGATGGGTGGAGGGATGGATGGATAAAGGGATGGATGGGTGGATGGAGAGATGGATGGAAGAATGGAGTGAGGGATGGAGGGAGGGATAAATAGAAGGATGGATGGATAGTTGGATGGATGGATGGAGGGAGGGAGGGATGAATGGAGGGATCTGTGAAATACTTGGACTACTGAAAGGAGATACTGTTAGACTCTTTTCACTGGGGGAGTAAGTTCTCTGTAGTGGTCTGCTCATTCTTCAGGCAGCTGGATGGTGGAGAAATGTGTTTAATTTATATCCCTAAAGGAGAGCTTTTTGCTAAATATTGGGATCCCAGAAGCAGGAATTGAACCAGAAAGCAGAAAGTAGTTGGTCTAAGGATTGAGCAGCATGTCCTCCTCACTGATGATCTCACGTTCCGTACCAATGCCCAGGGGTGATGGCGCAATGGATTTCGCTTGTTTCTGAAGGGGAAGAGTCATGACTCTGAGTTCAGCTGGTGGAGCACCCCCAACCTGCCTCAAGAGCAAGGACCCTGGAAAGGCTGCTGGGCAGCGCCTTTCATCTGGCCCCAGCAGCCCCCTTCTAATCTGAGCCCCACATACCCTGAGGCTGCCTGTTCTGAGGGAAGGAAGGGACCAGCCCAGGAGCCCCTCCTCCCCACACACTGCTGCAGAGGCTGCCCCTGCCCAAGCTCAGCAGCTCTGCAGCCTCCTTCTCTAGAAACTGTTATCTTGGGAGAATGCTGAGCTCAGCAGAGCTGCAAGTGCATCCAGATACATGCATCCTGACCCCAGCTGACCTTTCAGCTTGGCCTCTGGTGCAAGGCCCTACCCCTCCTACGCAGGGTCACCCTCCCCAATGCATCCACCTTCAGATGGTCCAGAGGCTATTCAGACAGGCAGTGGAAGACCGGGAGTGGGAGGGAGGGTAGGTGAAGCAGAGGAGCCTGGGGGACATAGATCAGCCACAGCCCCTGCCCCTAGTCCTAAGTCTGAGGTTGTCAGCCCTCTAGGCTCTGCTGTGAAGCCCAGGGCGCAGGCCCAGAGCTGCACTATGGGGCTCCTATAAGCACTTCTTCACAGCGGGCTCTCTGTCCTGGTAGCCAGGACAAGAGTGACAACAAAGCTGTGCCCTGCCAGGGGAGGCGCCTCAGTCACCTCCGCAAACTGAGTCCAGCTTGGAGCAGGGCCAGATCCTCCCAAGGTGCGCAGGTCCGGGTAGAGGATTAGCTGCTGGGCCCAGCCAGCTGGCTGCCCTTCCCTGCCTTCCCAGAGCTCTGCCCTGCAGGTGGCCTGCGGTAGGGGCCAGGGCAGCAGGAACAGAGCCCCTGCAGAGTGTTCCCCTGCTCTAGTGGCTCTTTCTGTTCCAGGTGCCCTGAGTTGGACAATGTGGCTGGCCACGGCAGCCCTGTTGCTGGGTCTCATGATGGTGGCCCCTGGAGAAGAAGAAGAGGATTCATGTGTATATGAGAACCTGCCGTATGAAGACACTGTGGTCTGCAAGTAAGGCTGGGCAGGCTGGGGGGAGACCAGGGCACAGCTGTCTGTGCCAGCCTTTGCAGGAAAGGGAGAAAGCACTGGTCCAAAACCCCCTAGACAGAGGGTGGGCTGAGTCTAGGACTTTGAACAAGCTCTGTGCTCCCTTCCTAAGAGCTGTAGGTACAGCAGCTCCCGTGGGGTCCTACAAGCCTGAGGGGTCTTGCTGGGAGAGGGACTCATACCCACTGGAGACAGAAGTACCCTGAGGGCCACCTGGTCGATTCTGGGCCCTATCCCCAGGGAAAAGCAATACAGGGAACATGGGGGTAAAGGGGAGGAACTTAGAGCAGCAGCAGGGGACCCAGAAAGCACCCATCCCTCCTAGGAACCCAGAAGTTCCCTCCTCTGCACTCCCAGCTAAGAGGCATTCAGTGAAAAGGGGCCGGGGAAGAAGGCATGCGACCCAGCCCTGAGTGAGAGAGGTTTTCTGGAAATGAGCCGCAGGTGCATTTGGCCAGCAGTCCCTTTGGTGTGTGTGGCCCCAGATGGAGCCTAAACCCTTCCAAGCGCACCAACTTCTCTCACTCTGAGTCACTTGCAGCTCAGCTCCCTCCTCATTGGCTCTGTCAGTGAGACAAGCGAGTCCCCAGATTCCCAGACTCCTGGGTCACTCTGAGGCCTTCCACTTCCAGCTTCCTGGGTGATCTGCAGAGTACCCCAAGGGGCAGCAGGCTTCTGACACTGATGCATGCAAGGAAAAACCCCCATCCGCTGAGGGGTCAGCTGGTCAGGCAGGATAGGCTGCAATCATGGCCCCACTGGGGCTCCAGCGTTCCCTTTGTTTCCCACACCCTGGATCACAAAAGAGAGGGCACTATCTGTGTATTGGGGATGGCCAGCCTATGGCTGGGTCCTTTCTCTCCCCTGCGCAGATCCATATCTCAGCTCCCTAATGACCCTTGTGCCTGGCACCTGGGGACACCTAGGATACCTGCTATGCCAAGCACTCTGCCAGCACATCGACTCCTTGGCTCACTTCACCATCACAAAGAACCTACAGAGGAGGGACCATCATTCCGTTTTGCAGATGAGGAATCCACAGGGACTGAGGAACCTGCCCCCGGCACACACAGCTGAGAGGCAGAGGCACGATCTAAGCCCTCGTCTGACTTTGTACTCTTGCTCACACCTGCCCAGGGCCCAGAGCTGCTCAAGCTGGAGCAAAGGGGGTCGCTCTCAGGGCTCCGGGAAGACACCAGTCACCCTATTTGGGAACCATGTACCTTACACACTGAGGGCGAATGCTAGGAAAATGTCCCCTTATTACAAAAGGGAAGCTTTGTCCTTGACTGCCTGGAGACTTTGGATTGTAAGAGACGACCATGGATGTGAAGGTGCCTCATGGCCATGTTGGTCCTGAGCAGAGAGCGGTGCCTCCGTGCTGGGCCCCTGCCCAAGAGCCCTGCTCAGCCAGGCTTGAGACCTCAACAGGGAACCCTGCTCTCTCTGAGGTATTTGGAGTTGGACAGGGAATTGTGGAGGGCAGGACTCAGTGCCTGGTGGCGCTCCCCTCGCATCCATGATTGTTCCTAGTTTTGCTCCAGGGCAGCACAGAGCAGTATGGGCTCTCCCTGCTGGCCTTTCACATCGGGAGATGGACACCTCGCCCTCCTTCACCCTGGCTCTTCAACCATCTTCATCTCCAGTCCTCAGGGCCCTTCAGGGCCTTGGTTCTCAGACCCCACTTTCAGGAAGTGGTGACTGGAGATGGTCCCACTGCTGGTTTCTAAGGGTGATGTCCCACATGGTCACAGCAAGAGCCATGCATGGTGTTGACGGGTGCCCACCAGAACCCCCTATGCCTCTGTGAAGGCAGCCTCACATCCTTGCTGTATTGGTCCATTCAGCTTCTGTCACATCCGCGCCTCAGCCTGGGAAATTTATAAACAATGGAGTGGTTGCTCAGGGTCTGGAGTGCAAGATCCGGGTGCCTGGGATTTGGTGACTGGTGAGGGCCCTTCTCCTCCTCAGGATGGTGTCCTCTGGCTGTCTCATCAGATGGAAGAAAGGAAGGGCAGCTTCCTTTTAACTCCCTTGTAAGAACACCAATCCCTCTTTTATGAGTGACTTAGTCACCTCCTAAAGGCCGCACCTCTATTACTATCGCATTGGTGATTAAAGATGAATTTGTGTGTAGCGGGCAATACCAGCATTCAGACCACAGCGCTCGCTTTTGGGCAGGTGAAATTCTGAGGCCCTTCCACTGGTTCATCTGGAAAAGCAGCTTCTCTAACCCAGTTCTTACCGTGACTGAGATTCCAGTGGCCATCTAGCTGACACAGAAGCCTGCAGAAACAAAATGACTCTGCGGGAAGCTGTGTGGTGCACGGGAAGCACTTAATTTTATTGATTACCAGTTACTTTTATCTAGCCATAGAACATTAAATGACATAAATGAATCTCCAATTAAATTTGTTATTATTTTTTATGTAAGTTTAAAAGAGATTACTATCAACAGCTTTAGTTTGGAGAACACCAGCTTGGTAAAGTGTCTTTCCAAGTTTTATGTTTTAAAATTCTAGAGGAACATGAACACATTTAATATGTAAGGAAGCCAGTGATGGTTAGCATCACAATGACACCAATGTCCCTAAATGAAGTTTAATTTTTAAAGTGAGAATCCATAGTGTACAGTAACAATAAGCACAAGTCTACGTGGGTTAGCAATGCTAGCAAAAATCAAAACACTGCTTTAAATCTTACACATTTAGGAAACAGTATTAACTGTCAGAGACAAATTTAGTCAAGGCAGAGATAAGACAGGTTCTTTAAATGGCTGTGTAGCCCCTCTATGTTGGATACAGTGTGTAAAAAAAGAGCATTTATTATTCTTGTCAGTAAACTTACATGAACTTTTGTTTTACATACTCGTATATAATACTTAGTCAAGGCTCTGTAGTTTTCAGATGTATACTTATCTCTGGTCCCATATATTTTAAGGTGTCAACTATACTGTAGTAACTCAAAATAACAGTTAATTAACCAGTTGTGAAATAATTATTTAAAAGACTTTTAAAGCAGATATAAACCCTATTTTTAAGACTTAGCTTTCCCAGGTAATAAAACCTAACAGGCACAAGAAAACTACCTTCATGTATAACAGCAGATCAGTGTTTTAAGAAACTCTTGTTACCTTAACATGTAGAGAACTAGATTTTGATTTATAGCAGTACATTGATATTTGACCTTAGGAGAAATCTGGAATAACTTCAGCTGACTATGTTAATTATGTTAACTTAATCACACCTAAACTCTTTGAGATTTATTTTCCACCAGCCTTTTGCAGTTTATTCAGACACTCTGTAACTTGTTTACCTTGTCACACAAGATATTTTTTCCATATTTATAACTTTCTTTTATCTCCTTTCTAGTTGCTGACCTTTTCTTTAAGTATATTTTGAGACAATCCTTATAAAATTTCTGAATTTATGCTTTAATTATTCCTTTTAGTAAGATCAAATATTTTCTGTTATCTCTAGTACTTTAATTGAAACACTGTTGGAACATTTTGTATTCTTTGCATATTGAAATATACCTATTAGAACTCTAACTCTTAGTGACCTCATTCTTAGTGAAAACCCAGAAACAAAGCAATCTTAAACTTTTTTCTTCTCATTTGCCAATTTATAAAAGAACATTTAATAAACACAAATAAATCACCTTATAGAATTTAAGAAGCAACGAGTACTGGAATTTATATTTAGCAATTAATATTTTAGCATTTTAACTTTATAAATTAATTAGAAGTCTCCCTTAACAAATGCATTTATTAAGATTAATCCCAATTATGAAAATCACGATATCAGGCAGGCATAGTTAGCAGTGTAAGCCTTCTTTTTTCCTGTTGAAGAAAAAGCCTAGAAGCAATGGAAATTACATTTTAAACATTTATAGGAACCAGAATCTTTATTAGTTAGCCACCTAGAAAAACATGAGGGTTAATACTTTTAAAGACATCTCTGTCTTTACCAATTTACAATATCCCTTTTTGTTTAAACCTTAAGTCACATGAACTGAAAAGGTATTTGGAGCCATCAATTAAATGGATTAATTGAATGGATTAATTAATGGATCCATTAATTAAATGGTGCTCATTTTTATAAACTGATCAGTGTGTACACAACATGAAACAGAAAGAAGTTATTATAACTTTTGAAGAGATAACAGCTATAAATGTTTATTATAATCTTTATTAGAGTTAACCTTTTAGGAATTAAAATAGAACCTATTATAGTTTTTTTTTTTAAAGAGAGAAGGCCAGTGAGAGAGAGAGAGAGAGAGAAAGTCAATTTATTGAGTTTTTCACATGACTTTCATTGCTCTAACACTTAGTTGTGTATGTGGGTGCTGGGGTTTGAACCCATGTACTCAAGCATTCCAGGCAAACGCTGTAACC
Source organism: Aplodontia rufa (assembly GCA_004027875.1). Classification (NCBI taxonomy): domain Eukaryota; kingdom Metazoa; phylum Chordata; class Mammalia; order Rodentia; family Aplodontiidae; genus Aplodontia; species Aplodontia rufa. The sequence continues at coordinate 17,341 of PVKS010012888.1, forward strand.
ACGCCACTGTGCCAGCCCCTATAGATTTTTATACTATGACAAAAATATAGGGCAAGCCCGTACAGCTGGAAACGTTAGATGTGATGTGAGAATCATAAAAGACACTGATCAGGGGGCCACTTGCCTTTTATGGAGATCAGAATCACCCCAACTATCACCAAGTTCATTTATTTCCCTTAGGACTTTATAAAAGCAGACCTCTTTTTTCCAATATATTCAAGAGTTAACTTTGAATACAAGCAAGATAGAGAAAAATCCAGCAATTAAAAAACTTTAGCAAGATAAAACAAGCTTAGTTGGAACAAAATGTATTACTTAGGCACGCAGATCAAATGGGAATTTATCACAAAAAATATGAGCCCAAATAAGACACAGGATTAAAAACAACAGCAGCAATGATAAAAACCACGTGGCTGTAATTACTCTAGAGAAGAAGTGCACCGATCAGATTTATTAGACCAGAGTACACTCTAGGAACGATCAGAGTCAGCCCAGATGTTTTAAGAAAGTGGGTACCCATGAAGTCCTCAGGAAAAGGATTTTTTTAAGAAAAAGAAAACTTGCACATTTGGGATCTTTTTGCCCTTTTTGCCCCCCTTAGTTTGGATGCGAAAGCTACAGAGAAGGAAGGGGAGTGGCAGCCACTTCCACTGGCTTTTAATTTTCTATCTCTCTATTGGCATCATTCCCAGAAGCAGAAGTTAAGGAGTTTCGACCTTACTAAAGTTTGAGTTCGAACACTGAAAGATTTTTTAATGCGGGTTTCCTTTAAACCCAAATGAAACAAAAGTAGTTTATTTTCTTTCTCCTTTTTGCAAAACCAGTCTCTTCACAGTCGATGTTTCCCTCCAGAGACCATTTTTTCACTCTCTCCAGCTGGCAATCACGTTAAGTTTGGATACAGAAAATTATCAGGCATTTGCCTTCCTTTTGCAAAACAAGCTAAACTACAAAATGGTATTAAAGTTTATACTTTTCTCTGGTGGTCAGAATTCTTACCATAGAATTTGTATTGAGGCCAGGCCTTGCAGAAAAAGAAAATGAGGCACTTTTTTGAGTTTCTGGGGGTCAAATTTGAGAACAAGAAAAGAGAGCCTGTCCCTAGCACTAGCTGGGGACATTTCTCTCGCAGGCCAATGGCAATCCCAGTTTCAGATGAAGGATAAAGCTCCAAACTGAGAACAGAGAGGTGAAGACATATCCTTAAATGCCTACTACATTGAAGGTCAGTCCTATCCAAGTAGTGAGAGGGGTCCCAGTCTCTACCAATTTTGAGTTTCCTAGAAGGTTGGCAACCCTGCTCCCAACCTTCCTATCCAACCAATGTGATTGCTCCTCAGTTGGTATGGCATTCCTGGAGTCCCTGAGCGGTCCTAACTCAAGAACTCAGAGGTAACACCATGAACACCCTTACAGTGTTCACCCTCGATGCCCTTGTGAACTTGATCTCTTGTGACCCATAAGGAACTGTTGTAACTCCGGGAGAGATGCATTGCCCTGCAAATTTTAAATGTGGCGTCCCACAATAGAAAAGCAGCCCTTGGTAAAGAACATGATCCTTTGTTCTATAGCCTGGTCTGCAAGGGTTAAAAGCTGGTCTGAATTGCTATGAGCCAAGTGAACTTTCAGAGGGCAGAAGGACATCGAGTGGTCGTTGAAAGTTTAATGTCCTTTTCTTGAAGAAAGTTAAGGAAGGCAATGATCCCAGGGGTGTTGAGATGGAGACTGTGAGTGGGAAGCCCTCTCATTTTTTTAAGGCTCCTTCCTACAGTCAAAGTGGATAAGGAGGCCAGGAGCACAAAAACAACAAAGGGGAGAATTTCTATAAATCTGCAAAGTCTCAATATGTGAACATATGAGATTTAAGCCCTTTCTTATGAGCCACTCCCTATAAAATGTTCCACTTTTAACAGCTGGAGTTTGAGACCAAAGGAAGGAGGTGCTTGGGAGGAATGAGCAGACAGGAAAGGCACCATTGACTGATCTGGAGGTGTGGGGGCCTTCACTCAGCACGGCCCAATCAACTGATCAGCATAGGTACCCGGAGGGCTGTCGGGAGAGGAGGTCTGGGGAGAAGCCTTTGAGATCCACCAGGGAGTAACCCAGCCAGAGCCTCCCAGTTACTTCCTCCTTTACTCCACTCCTCCCATCCAAGGCTAACCAGGATCTGGGGGCCACAGCCACTGATTCCAGATACACTCTGAGCCAGGGTAGAAAAGTGAGAAATTACCCCTACAGAGCCCAATATGCCTGGCCCAAGGGGCATTGGATCAGGAACAGTAAAAAGTTGTGAAACTTGTCACCTGAGACTTAGGACTGACAGTCATGCTAATCACATTTAAATGGCTGTCAGGTGCCCAGAATTATCCTCCAGAAATAAGCAGAAAGATGAAAAGCACAGAGAAGCCCTTACGTCATTAGGTTGGTCTTATCTTTTCATCTCTTATGTCCCTTTGTGTTCACCACGATGACATGGAGCGATATCAGTGCCAGATTCTTGTTCAATTTTATTTAAGAAAGTAAACAGGTGTATCTAAGAAAAGGATGGAGAGAGCAGACTTCTCCTGGGGAGAAGGGAGCTGTGAGCCAAGGCCCACTCCTTAACATGGGGTCTGTCCTTTTATCCCATCCAGAGGACCCTGCCCCCTTCATCACTTCTCATAGTCCCTTTCTAGGTATAGTTCCAACAAAGAAGGCGCATTGCCCACAGGTTGAGCATGCACGTGCTCACAAATTCATGCCTATGACCCGGAGCACAGACACTGAACCTCAGTGTGCCTGGCCTTGACTAACCTTGGGAAAGCTGGTTCCCAGCCTTGACCCCAAGGCACAACACAAATACACAGCCCCCCTCTCAAAAGTCTTGGTGAGGCAGCCTAAGCACTTGTGTTTAGCAGATGTCTGCATCTGAGCCATCCTCATCCGTTCCTTCTTATTGACCCTTAACATTCCATCTGCACTGACTGCCTGACTTTGTTTCCCTACTTCACTATCAGGGCACTCTATAGTGCTAGGCTCACTTACCAAACATCAATTTCTTAGTTTCATTTTTATTTATTTATTTGTGGTCCTGGGGATTGAACTCAGGGGCATTCTACCACTGAGTCACATCCCTAGCTCTTTTCATGTTTTATTTTGGGACAGGGTCTCCCTCACTTGCCCAGGCTGTCCTGGAATTTGCGATCTCCTCCCTCTGCCTCCTGAGCTGCTGGGATTACAGGCATGCGCCACTCCTGGCTGGTGATGCTATTTGTGTAACTGTGTTAACATGTGCAGCAATTCTACAAGAAACTGCTGCCCTCAGTTCACCTCCTCCTGTCCTTCAGTCCTTCCCAAGTCTGTGCTGTGTGTTGACTGTCCATCTCCCTGCCCATGGAGGGTCCCTTCTGTCTGCCTCATGTCTTGCTAGCTACAGTGATCAGGAGCTGCAGCAGGAACTATCCAGAAAATCCTTAAAATGCTGCAGTGAAGAAAATTGAGAACCCAACCCCTAAACCTCCTGAAGCTGCTGTAACCATGCATGCAAAAGGAATTGCTGCAAATGAGTAAAGAGGTAGAATAAGCGATGCCATCAGCAAGCACCATGGGCTTGGGTCAATCATTGTGCTCCCACCCTCTAGGACCAGGGCCCCAGAGTCCAAGCACTCCCAGTGTTAGTACCAAAGCACCCTGCATCCACATCTGCAGGGCCTCAGCTCCTTCTACCCGTGGCTGGACCCCTGGATCTGCTGAGGAGGTGTGGGCAGGAGGGCAGTGCAGGGCTCTCCACCAGGAAGCTGACCTTGCTCTCCTCCCAGTCCCAGTCTCCAGAAGCTCTCCCTCCAGAGAGAGGTGTCACCTCCAGCATGGCACAGCGGACAGTGGTGTCACTGTCTAGTTGGGGACCAGCTCATCCACACTGGGCTGCTGGGAAAGGTTGGGGACCAGGAAAACCCACTCTCTACCTCCCCCCAGAGGAGACCCCAGATCGTGGTGCAAAAACTAACACCAGGGTAGCGAAGAAGGGAAAGTTTAAAAAAAAAAAAAAGTTGGTTTCAGGATTTCTAAAAGCATTAATTTCGAGTCTGGCTTACATTCCTGTGTTCAAGTGCAGGTGAGTCCCCGAGACTGAGCCTGGAGAAGCCGTACTTCAGTCACGTTTGTCCTACGCTGCAGCTGTTCTTTGTTCTGCATCCTATTTTCCTCCCTTCTGGGAGTCAGAGTCTCAGAACACCTGAGCCATTTTGAAAGAGAGCCCAGGGTCTGGGCAACGCTTCACCCGATGAAGTGGGTTATTTAAGTAATGGTGGGAGTTGGAGGCGCAGGGAGTTCTTGATGGTTTAGGAGAGAGGGAAGGTCTTTGCCCAGGAAGGAGGCTGTGCTGGACTGCTAAACCTTTCTTTGTGTAATAAGAACATTCCTGAAGAGCAGTGTGGATTGTTCTTATGAGCCCAGTCCTATTTTAAACACCCTGGCCACGTTTGCCTGAGGATGTACAGTCAGCCCTGTGTATCCATGGGCTCTGTATCCATGGATTCAACCAACCACACATGGACAACATTTGGAAAAGAATTGAACATGTGCTGTTGCTGTTTTTGGTCCTCATTCCCCAGACAATATGTTGTAAGAGCTATTTACACAACATTTACATTGTATCAGAAATTATAAGTAATCCAGAGGTGGCGGAAAGTGTGTAGGTTTTATGCAAATATTACACCACTTTATGGTGTAAAGCATTTAATGTCTCACAGGTTATGTGCATAGGTGATATGCAAATGTCACACAGTTTTACATAAGGGGCTTGTGCATCCAAGGATTTTGACATCCATGGAAGGTCCTGGAACCAATCCCCAGAGGATGCTGAGGATGACTGCCTATTCTCCTAGGAGGTAAACACTGAGGACCACTGTGGTCAGTCTCTGCTGAGCACTCCCCTGTGCCGGGATGTGCTATGAATGCTGAACTTACTTCTCCCACTAGTCCTGTGAGGCAGGTACTAGTAGTGTCCCCATTTTACAGGTGAGGAGACTGAGGCACAAAGAAATGACTGTTGTGTCATAAAGCTAGTTAGTGGCAGGTTTAGGATTTAAACCCATTTGATTTCACCTTCCCAATAGTGCCAGCCTGAAGCCTTTTGAACCCTTGACCCTGATGCCAAGTGACCACCTCCCTCTCTCCACAGGGACCTTGAGGTTTTCTACCCGGAGGTGGGGAACGTTGCCTGCATGTTCATTCCTGACTGCGACAAATTCAGACAGAAGATCACCTACTGGATGGCACCCATAGTCAAGTTCTCTGGGGCCTTTGAAGTGAGTGAGCTGGGCTGGTGGCAGGGGAGAACCGTGGGTCCAGGTTTCTGTGGGACTTGAAGCCACATGCTGAGCTATCAGGGTTGGGTCTGCTGGTATCAAAAGGCCATTGCGATGAAGATGAGCCTTCCCTAGCATGGTCCCATGGCCGAGGGAAGGCAGTGGGGTGGGGGATCTGTAGACTCGAGCCTCGGCCATGGCAGTGCATCATAACGCTTGTTGGTTACAGTGTGAGATGTGATCTTCTTGTGCCCAAAGTCATCTAAAATAGAAGATCAAAACGTTTTAGGAATTCAAGTGATTATTTCTCATTTCTTTTCCTGGGAAGTGATCAGTACCACCCCATTCTGCAAGCTTCCCTGGACTTGGAGGTCTGGAGAGCTTGGGGAAGGGCTATGGAAGTGGGGAGCCGGGCTGCTGCTCCCAGCGTCCTCACGGTGCCCCCAGGGAACCGTTCTGGCCTTCTGATCAGGTTCTTTCTTCCTGGACTCCTGGATCAGACTGGAGTCACAGAGTTGGTGATGGAGGCTCACCTCTTGCTCTCTGCTATTTTGCTAGGCATTAGGACTGTGATGTGGCCAGGACACAGGTCATGAATAGGTGGAGACAGGGGTCACGGTTGGGATGTGACTGCCTGTCATTTCCGTGCAGTGTGCCATGAGGAGATGCAACGGGGTTCTTCCTCTCTCCTGGTGCAGCCTGGGGGCCTCAGCACTACTCTGGTCAGGCCTGACAGCGGCCAGTCCAGGGCCAGCAAGGCAGCTACCCAGGGAGAGTAGCATCTCCTGGGTTAGTTGTAGACACAGGGTGGAAATGTCTGTTCTTCAAGTGTTTTTCACCATCAAAGAACAAGTGGACAAAAATGTTTTACAATTTATGTCACGGATATCATGAGACTTGAGTGAAGTCCTATTGGCAACAGTGACAAATGTCCTGACCTCATGCACACACACACACACACACACACACACACACAGAGCTTGCGCACGACACAAGTACACACATCATCCGTCCTCCCTGGAAACCCTCAGCCAGGTCCTCTTGGTTATGGACAACCAAGAGGAGCAGAGAAGGGAAGGCTGCTGTGACTCCAGCCCCTGGGACAGGGTGGAGGGCCACAGACGCAGGGCAGGAGCCCAGTCCCTTAGGGGCAAGTGTTGCTCCCCCACAGGACAGGACTCCTGACTCCATCATTAATGCTCTTGTCCCAGGGTTTTCCCTTGCAGAGCCCAGGGAGATGGGGCCAACTGCTTTCACAGTGACTTCCCACAGGAGAGTCTCCTAGGCTCCATTCCTGAGCGGCTATTGCAGCGGGTGTCCACGAGATGGCAGTGCAGCCTTTTCTAGCTACTGGAGTCCCTCCTGGGAGGGATTTGAAGCCAGCTGGGTAAGCCCAGTTTGGGTTTCGATGGATGGTGATTTTACTGTCACTTTCACTGTCAAAAAAAAATTCTGGTCTGGCGTGGTGGGGCACACCTGTAATCCCAGCAACCTGGGAGGCTGAGGTAGGAAGATCACAAGTTCAAAGCCAGCCTCAGCAACTTAGTGAGGCCCTAAGTATTTCAGCATGACCCTGTCTCAAAATAAAATATAAAAGGTGGGGGGAGGGAATGAGTGGGGATGGGAGACAGGGACCTAGGAAGACAATCAACAAAGCCGCACACTCTATCCCCTGAGAATCCAAATGATACTTACGCAATCATTTAATTCTGGAAAATTTACAACCTAAGCATTTAGGTTGTTAGAAGGGGCAAAATATAGAAGATTCAAGAGACTGCGGTGTGGGTGATGTGGGGCAATTCTGTTTTAAGAACAAATGCATATCATTTTGTTACTTTATGTGCATCTATGATTGTATAATAACTCCTTAATAAAAAATTTTAAAAATAAATAAATACAAAAGGGCTGGGGATGTGGCTCAGTGATTAAGTGCCACTGAATTCAATCCTCAGTACCACCAAAATAAGAATAATAATAATAAATTCTGTCTCAGCCCAGGGATAGAGGCAGGGAAATCAACCGTCTGAAACGTAGAGACTTGTGGAACACAGATGGCTATGGTCATACAAAGTCAAGGAGAATAAAGACTGTGTGAAGGAAGGTTAATCAAAGCAGTGGGCAAACAGAAAAAGTAGTATTCTACCACTATACCACGACAGTTTGTGGAAATTTAACCGTCGGGTGAGAAGTCGAAGTCAGTCATCCAGAGCTGCTTTCTGCGGGGTGCTATGTTCTCATTTTGTTTAATTTTCACATCAAGTCTGCAAGCCATGTATGTCTTTAGTCAGGATTGTTAGTGGCAAGTGACAAAAGTGACAAAAGCCAACTCAAACTGTCGGAAGTCAAAAAAGAGGGGAGAACTCACTAGTTCAGAAAACTCCACGGATAGCTTCAGGTCTGGTTGCACCGAGGTGCTCAGTGGTGCCAGAGATCTTTCTCTCCATCTCTGGACTCTGCTTTTCTCTCTGCTGTTTTTATTTATAAACAGACTCTTCCTATGGTGACGGGAATGGCCCCAACAGCCTCAGGTTTACGTTTGACCAGACTGTCAACCCCAGTGGAAAACATTGACTTTTTCCAACCACTGAAAGTCCCAGGATTTGTCCTGCTTGGGTCACACACCCATCCCTAAACCCAATGGCGACCCTGGGCAGCCTCACTTAGTCTACAGGGACCGAGAGCAGAGGAGGACGGTTCTACGGCAGGAGCCTCAGGTGTGAGAAGGGGCCATGGAAGTGAGGGATCTGGCCAGGTGCAGAGCTGGGAAGTGGCAGAGCCAGGTGCCAACCCAGGCCTTGAGCAAGATCCTCTGAAGGAGAGGGTCTGTGAAGGGAAGCCTTCCCTGGGCAGCACAGGAGGGCGGGGCACCGTCACTGCTAGGAAGGTGGTGCTGGAGCTTTCTTTGAAGGCTCCAGGGTACAAACCTGGAGAGAGAGTGAGGATGCAGCTAGAGAGGAAGCAGGCGCCACCTGGGAACAGGGTCCCTCAAGAATGGGGCCAGGAGGGGAGGAGCCTGAGTACTGGAGCAGAGGCAGCCATTTCCTCTGGGCCCTGGCCTGAGGGAGACTGGCAAGAGCAGGCGACTGGGTAAGTTCAGACAGTGCCTTGTTTCCAAGGTGACTGAAGCAATGCCACCAAGCCACAACTGCCTGTGGATATGCTGAGGACACATGGAGGACAGCCCCCAAGCAAGCCCTGAGGCCCTGGCAGGAGGGGTGCAGTGGCATTGGACAGCCCCTCTGCCCACCAGAGGTCTTCCTGCCCCCACACCCTTGCACAGGCCTCTCTCCCATATTTGAGCCTCACTCCCATCAAAATTCGTCCTCATTCTCCTCCTCCTCCAGGAAGCCTTCCCTGACTGCCTCCCTCTGGGCCTAACCCCATCTCCCTGGCTGATCACTCCTTGCTCTGAGAATTTTAAATGTCCCCCACCCTCTACACAGGGTGTTGACTCTGCTCCTCTTGCCCTGCAACTGCTCCTTCATCTCTCACAGCTGCAAAAAGTGTTTACACTTTGTAAACACTAGGTGAGCAAGACCATGTGCTGCATGTCCTGGAATCACCCACAGCTCCTGCCAGCATCGCAGAGCAGGTCCCGTGCTGGCTGGCTGGGTGACAGGGTGAGTGAGTGAATGGGTGGGCGTAGAAGGAGCAAATGAGCGGCAGGTGCAAGGACGCCTCCCAGAGCGTAAGCCCCTAGCTGTGTAAGCCCCGGGTTCATGGATTAACCTTCCGGGAGCCCTGGGCATTTGAAGGAAAGCTGCTGAGCCCGAATGAGACAGTGGACAAGAACAACGGTCCTCTCTCCTCTGCCCAGGTGGGTGGGGCTGGGAGATGGGAAGGAGAATCAGGGAGGGAAGGAGAGGAAGTCAGGGGCTCAGGAGCAGAACAGGTAAAGCAATGCAGGCAACTGGATGGCTTCTGTGGGAGCTGAGGCTGGGAGCCGAGAGCTGTGGGATTAAGTGGATGCTTTTCCTCCCGTTTTAAATGCATCCCATTCCCAAGCCAATGAAAACTGAAAGGACCCTGGGAAGTGTCTTGACTTGGGCTTATTCTTCACCTTAAATTGAACCAGCTGAATCCTTTTGAAGAGAGGAAGTCACTTTTAATTGGGAACGTGCGCTACTTTAGAGGGAAGGACAAAAGCCACAGTGCGATGGCCTGCTGTCCTTCACAGGTGTCCCTGAGCATCCTGGGCTGGGCAAGTGCATTCCCCTGCCACCCCTGCTGCAGCTGCGTGGATTGCTGCCCCCTAGTGGCGACATAGATTTCAATACCAAATTCAAAGTGGAGCTACTGAGGATTGAACACAGGTCCTGGCACGTGGCTAGGCAAGCGCTCTACCACTGACCTACATCCTCAGCCCTTTTATTATTTTTATTTTGAGACAGATTTCACTGATCTTGAATTTGTGATCCTCCTGCCTCAGCTTCCCGAATAGCTGGGATTGCAGGGTGCGCGCCACCAACCACGCTCACTCAACATCAATTTTATAGAGGCTGAAGATCTGGAGACCTAGTGAGTAGTGAGTCACAGACTCCTCTCTGAAAGAGACCTTGGAGCCCACTGGCACACCACACCTTTTTCTTCACACACAAGCAAGAAAATGGGGGCTGGGACTGCTGTCCCAGAGTAAAGAACCTTGGCAGGACACAGGGCTTCTGATGCCCATGGTGGTTCCGGGTACAGCTGGAGCAGATGCATGCGGCTGGGGACAGACGTCCACAGCAGAGGGTGAGAGTGCCTCCAGGCCGGAGGTCAAGGGCAGGCATTTGCTTAGGGGGCTGTAGCCGACTAGTAAGTGTTAATGGTTTGCTTAACAATGTTTCCGCACAGGCTGCCATCCAGCGTGGTGTAAGCATTGTTGATTCAAAGATAAAAGACACCATCACAGAGTTCCCAGGATGGTGGGGAAACATTCAGGTAGCTGGCAAGCGGAGACTCAGAGGGTGTCAGGTAGCCAGCACCTGGCAAAGGACAGACGGGGTCCAGGTGAGGGATGAGGCTTGGGATGGGCAGGGCCACACCAGAAGGAAACAGAAAGCTGTGTGGGCCCCAGTGTGGAGTTTGGATTTTATTTCGAAGCCAGGCACGTGGAGGTGCCTGATTTTTGGGCTGGTGAATATGATCGGATTTGCAATTCTGGAAGGTTCTTCTGGCAGCAGGTGGAAGAATGAAAGGAAGGTGAGACTGAAGGCAGGAACATGGGGATGGGGCAAGAGATGTTAAAAAGGTGGAATCCACAGGGCTTGGTGACTGTGGGTCTATCGGGGAGCAGAAGAGCGTCTCACCCTTGGGTTTCTGTGACGGGTAGATGGGTGGGTGAGGGTGCGTCTGAGCATATGATTTATCATCCAAAACAAGATCCTGTGGGAGTGGAGGGGGCTGCTATTCATAATTATACCAGGACTAAGGGTGTCTTTGGGCACAGTCTCAGCAAGCTGCAGTGGACATTGACCCTAACAATGGTGTCTTCATCAAGCAAAGGACACACAAGGGACAGACTAGATTTAGAGGGCCAGCCGCCAGCAGCAGGGTCCTATGCACACACCAGGTCTGCGGCACTGCCCACACAGAGGCAGCTGCCTGGGAAGCATGGGCTGACACTTACATTTGGGTGCTCAGTATCCAGGCAGCAGTGGAATCTGTGAGGCCACCTGTCACTTAGGAAGAGGATAGGCTGCAGTCTACAGAACCAGCCAGCAGTATCACACAGGCCCAGTAGGACATGACCACACGCAACCACCAGCAAGCCACAGGTGTCCGGCACAAAAGGATCAGGGAGGGAATAAGAAGTGGACACTGAGGAGTAGGTTGCTTCTCACCAGAGGCTGCCGAAAGACACCTGAGACTAAACACTGGCTGGAAGGAGCTGGTAGGAAGGGTGATACCAAAAGGAAGGAGAAATGGGACCTATCGGGCCTTCTGGAAACACAACTGAGCTAGGCATGGGGGAGTGGTTCAAAGAGGAGGTTTCAGAGGGCATCCAGACACCTCACAACCGACAGGGCCTGGCCACTGACTAAGGTGGGACAGGAACTCCAAAGAGGCCTGGAGCAGGGTGATGGTGAGGGCACAGGGCACCCATGGGGGAGCAATGATGCAGAAGGTATTGAAGAATGACAGATGGCAGGGCTCTGGGGATGGAGCATGAGGAATGCCCAGGTGATGGGCAGGGCAGAGAATAGGTAAGAAAGGGTGCAGAGGAGGAAGGAGCAGGTGGCAGGCAGCTATGGGGAAAGGTGGCCACGGAGCTGTCTGAGGAGCAGAGCTGGATAAGAGCTATTGGGTTTGGCAAAGTCCCTAGTGCTGCTCTTTAAAAAAAAAAAAAAAAACAGGAAATGAACCCAAGGGTGCCATATCCCCCAGCTCTTTTTATTTTGAGACCTTTAGTTAAGTTGCTTAGTGTCCTTGCTAAGTTGCTGAGGCTGGCCTTGAACTTGCGATCCTCCTGCCTCAGCCTCCAGAGCTGCTGGGATTACAGGTAGGCTCCACTATGCCCAGCTCCTAGAGCGGCTCTGGAGAGATGGAGTGAGTTGTTCCATAACAGGGGGCAGAGGGCAGAAAGTAAAGTCAAGACAGGGTGAGGGTTCCACCAGTGGGAAGACCACCAAAGCCAAATGTTAGGGAAGAATTAATGAGATGTGGCTATCACCCGTTGCTCAGCACCTAATCAACAATTAATTAAGAAGTATCAATGATTTCCGTGGTAAGAGGTGGGCTTACTTATCTAAAGGGTAGATGGCACAGAAGGAAGGTCAGGCTTCCCAAGGTAGGGGGAGACCTATGTGAGCTGGAGACACAGAGGCAGAAACCCAAGCACAGGGGTGAATGAGGCAGTAAAAAAAAACTGGGGGCTGTTGCTGTTGGGTAGAGCCGGGTCTGGGGAGGCAGGTATAGAAAGCATTCTGTGCTTGACCTGCTCCTGGGTCATTTCATTAATTGGCTCCTTAGCTCAGGCAGTCCAAGTCTCTTAAAATCACCCAACTGTGTCCTACCCCAGCCCAGGCTGCTTGGCCATGTTGTCAGGGGCGCCTCTGGGCACAGCAGAACCGGGTGAAATGCAAGTGATGATTATCAAGTTGCAAAGAAATTTCCCGGGCAGGATTTCACAATCCTCCAGAGTAGGCATTGTTCCATGAGTACAGGTGAGGGACAATGCCTAAGGCCACACTCACCTTGAACTGGCAGGGACCCACCTCAGTCTGCTGCTCTTTCACCAACATAAGTTTACCTCTCGAATCCACCCAGACAATAGCACCGGATGTTCACACTGGACTCTGGATGCCATTCAGTCATTCGTGTGTTTATTCATCCATCCGTCCAATGTGGATCTCTACTCTTTGCCCCCTGATAGATACTTCACAGAAGCAAGGGACACACACATGCTGAGAATCCCTCCCCTGCCCTGGAAGGCCATCTCATCATAGTAAAAATGTCCAATCGCCTCTGACAACTGAGAGGAAACATAAAAGAATGGACCGTTCACTCAGGTGATTGAAGTCTTGCCACAGCACGCCTCTGCTAGGAAGTTTCCTGGCCTTCAGACCCAGTCCTCTTTAGCCCCAAACACCTTTCCTGTCGAAGTGCTCTCTGCTTCAGGGTTTGCAGAACCCTGGAGCCTTTTAGTAAAGCCAGCCGTCCCCAGTGTAAGTGGAGCTACTGAAGCCAGGCCAGCCCAGCCCTTGCTGGGTAATGGAGCATCTGGTGTGGGCTGAAGCTGAGAGCTGGGGGAAAATTCCAGATGTTTTTCAGATCAAATAGTGCTGCTTTGAAAAAAACTGTGTGGGCCACGCCACTGAGGGGCCCATGGGACCTGAAAGCATAATTCAATGGGTTCATGTCCTGGCTTTAGAAAAAAAAAAGCCACTGAGCAAGAGTGTGTGTGGCTCTTCGCAGGTCCAGACGGGCTCAAGGCGGTCCATCGAGTGTGAGCAAAGGCTTCTTGGAGTTTAAAATAGCCGTGCAACTTATGTGAGAGCAACTTAGGCTGCGCACACACACATATCTTAGATGCTGGGACCTGTTGCTTCTTGCAGCAGAGAAAGAGGAGTTTGGAGAAAGGTTTTCTAGATTTTAAAAAATATATAACATATCACATATTGTCTTAAATCTTGCACCCTTGGGGGGTGAGGGGAGGAGGGAGTTGGTGGGGTGGGTTCCGTACTGGGTGGAGCAGTGCTGGCAGGAGGTGCCCAGTGCCGTCCACAATCCTCCTGGTGGGGAACTGTCTGAGGACAGGATGTGGGGGGCAGTCTTCTTAATGTCCTGACTCTGAGGGGATCCCATTCTTCAGGGGTGAGTGCAACCCTGACACTTTGGAGCATGTGCTGTGTTTGTTTGAGTCTGCCTGGGCCTAACCATGGCCTCATGAATGTCACAGTGAGGAAGATGCTGCTCAGGGGAAATTATTTTTAATAGACTTTTATATTTTAGAGTAGTTTTAGGTTTCATAGTAAAGTAAAACAGAAAATACAGAGTTCTCTTAACCCCATCCCTATGCACAGAGCCTCCCCCATTGCCAACTTCCCCCACTGCAGTGCGGCGTCTGCTATAACTGGTGAAGCTACATTGACGTCATTGTCGCCTAGAGCTCATAGTTGACATGAGGGTTCTGTCTTGGCACAGCATATTCCATAGGTTTAACAAGTGTATCCTAACACGTGTCTATGGATAGCACTCACAGCCGCTCCTCTGCCCCATACATCCACCTATTCCTTCTCCTCCCCCGCCCACTGATTGTTTCACTGTCCCCATCATTTGGCCTTTTCCAGAATGCTATATACTTAGAATCATGCAATGTGTGGCCTTTTCAGATTAATAGAGCCTAGACTGCCACCTGAGCCTCCTGACTCCAATCCCAGCAGCTTCCTTGATATAGGAGGATTTAGAAATGCTGTTGGTCTTTACCCAATCAGAGCCCTGGGGCTCAGCCTACTTTCTGAGAATTGCTCTTCCCTTAACTGGGTATTTGAACTCCCTTCCCCTTTGGAGTGGATAGAGAGCCACCCACTTCTACCCCTGGTGCCAATTGTAGTGTCCTCACCGTTCATTTTCTTGTCCGCCTCTCCAAGGAGAATGTAAACTCCTCAAGGGCAGATCCAATAGGAGGTTCCCATGTGGTGAGATTCATGCCATGATCTGCAGGGGCTGGGAGTTTTGTCTCTTGGTGAGAGCAAAGTAAGCTTTATGATTCTCAAAGCATGTTCCCGGTCTTGACAGTCCTTCTATTTGTAGCATGACTGCTGTAAATTCACCTTCCTGATCTCCGATCAGGTCCAAGACAGCCGGAGGTCTCTGTTCATGGTGGGGAATCTGAGGCCCAGGGAGGTACCTCATTTCAATCTCATCAAAACCTGGAAGGTGGATGTTTTAAATGGAGTGAGGAAACTACAGTCCAGATCCCCTAGCTTCCAAACCTTGCTCTGTCCCCATGCAATCCATCCCTACCGTCACTAAGTGGTTACTGCTTGGTGATATTTACTGGTCATTTTTCCCTGTGGTTGGGCTCTGTGCTGAGTGCTTTATGAACATTATCACACTTAAGCTGTGGGGCACCTAGACAGTAAGCAAGATTACCTTTGTTTCACAGATGAGGAAACAGGCTCAGCTCATAAGCAACAGAGTCAGGATTTGAACCCAGTTCTGGGTGGACACCAAAGCCCAAGCCCCTGCCCATCCCTCTGTACCGCTTCCTGATGGGGAGAGGGCAACTCACAGCGTTTCCCAAATGACCTGAGAGTTTCCCAAGTTCTTGGTCCAGGGAAGAAGCCAGAACAGGGAGCAGCTCAGGAAAGCAGTGAGCTATGGATTCCTCTTGTCCAGTCTCCTCCCTTCACAAACGGGCACAAGTGGTCCTGCAATGTGAAGAGACTTAGTGAAGCCAGCTGCAGGGGTCGGGGTGGGGGCCTGCAGAGATGGGGGTCTGTGAATCAGGGACTCTATTCCTTGGCTGCCCGTTAGGTTTGCACCACCAGCCCAAGCTAGAGTCAAGAGACCCCGCAGGGCAATTTTACTCCCAGTCCCGTCCTCTCCCCTTCAACTGGGAATGCAGAGGGCCTGGCCAGGCCCGGGTGTGGGCCCCAGAGCCCCACTGGAGGACAGGGGAAGGCGGAGGAGTCACCACTGGCACCGCAGGCTCAGCTTTGGGTAGGTGGAGATCGCGCCTGCCAGCTCCTGGAGCTGCAATTGCAAACATCGACACGAGGGGGCGACAGGTGACCATCTTCCTGCCCCAGGAAACCCGGAGCCCGCGGCCAAGGCAGGAAGACAGGGCCGGAGCTGCGTGTCACGCGGCGGATGCGTACCTCGTAGTGAAGACACAGAGGATCCCCGTTTTGGGTCAGGTGTGCATACCTCAGCACACCCCGCATTTCCCATCGCTCCGTTTGCCCGTCGCTTGTGGAAATGCCCTTCTGCTATGAATATGCAAATATGCCTAGAGTGCACCGGGACCCTCACCCTAACCCTAAACGCTCTCAAGCGTCAGGTCCCCAATGAACTGGGTGAATCAGCAGGTGGAAGAAAAGAAGGGAGCCGCCACAGGTCCGGGGAACGCCTCTCACACACTCGGGATTGGAAAGACTTGGAAGAGCCGGGCAGGAGGTCTCTTCATCCCGGTTTTCCCGACCTGACCCCACAGGAGCCGCAGACTTCCGGCGTGGATCTGAAGACTCTGGCGGGAGTGACAGATGCTGACCCGCCCGGGATCGCAGGCGCGTGGAGCCTGAGAGGAGAGTTTGGGAAGGGGCGGGCTGCAGATGCACGCCCTCCAGAGTTGACCTTCTAGCGCTGTTGCACCCTGGATCCAGTTACCTCCTCCCCTAAGGGGCTTCTCCCTCTCCTTGGGATTGGCGCATCCTTCCCGAGGGTAAGAGTTGAGGACAATCCTCAGCCCTAATCTTTCTTGCCCCATCAGGGACATGTGACCCAGCGGTGACTTCTCCCTCTAGACTCAGATTCTGTGTCCATGGGGCTCCCATGACCTACGCCCTCTGGATTCGTCTTCACCCTTCTTGTTCTTCACTTCTGGCTGCTCCTCTTCCTCTTAGGCTTCCAGGGTCGCATCCAGGGTCATGCCTTAAATGTTCACATAACAAAGATTTCCTTCCACGGGACCACTGGGCCATTCGCTGGACCTCTCAAATAACGCATGTCAAATTCCAAGCATCCAATCAGCACCCTCCCTGCAGCTTTCCCCAACTTCAGGCTTTCCCCGACTCAGGCCTTCTAACTGTGCCTACTGAACAACCTAGAGCCATGGGGGCGGCTCCTCTTCCCTCCCACCATGCAGCCACTCCTCTCCTCCGCGCCACACGCTGGCCAGGACCACCCTCTTGACCTAGATTATTGCAATGGCCTCCTTACCTGATCTCCCTGCTACCATCCCTGCTTGCCCCAACACCTAGAATATTCTTAATCTATCAATCAGAAGGAGCCTCTAAGTCCAGGTCAGGTAAGTTTATGCCTTTGATAAGAAATCCTCTGATTCCCCAGAGTAAAAGCCAAGATGCTGACAATGTGCTGCCAGGCCCCATGAGACCCAGTCCCTCTGCCCCTCACCACCTCCCCTGCCTTGGCTCCTCCCTCTCTCTGCCTGCCTCCCTCACTGCTTCCTGACCTCCTTGCAGCTTCTTGATTGGGAGCACTTTGGGGACTGCACCAACAGCAGCCTCCGCCTGGGTGGCTTCCTCCAAGTCCTCACTCCCTTCAAATCTCTGCTAAAAGCTCACCTGCTCACGGAGGTCTTCCAGATCCCCCAGTTCCGACGCTCCTGAGCGCCTTACCTCTCAACTTCATATTCGCCACCTTCTAACCTACGTATAATTTATATAGTATGTTTTCTGTTTTGTATATTGCCCACAGCTGGAATGCAAGCTCCATGAGGGCAGATAATCCTTGCATAGTTTATTCACTGGTCCATCCCAAGCGCTAGAACAGTCTCTTAATAAATATTTGTTGAATGAAGATCATTAGAGGAAGATTTCGAGACGGCATGTGTATAAAGCTTGTCAGTGCCTGTTACCAGAAGCCCTCGGTGGTGGTGGCGGTGGTGGTGGTGGTGGTGGTGGGTGTATGGGGTGATGTATAATCCTAGTCCCCAGGTGACTAGTGTAGGCTTACACAATAGCTGAGTAAGGCAGTGAATAGTTGGCAGGAGATTCAAGACATATTTCTCTTCTTTCTGTCCTTTTCAGTACTAGGGATTGAACCTACGTCGTTGTGCATGCTGGGCAAGCACTGTGCCACTGAGCTCCACAGTCCCCAGCTTGAGAGTTTGTTTTTCTTTTTTCAGAGATTAGAGGAGAGATAAAGGGAGAGAGGTGGGAGGGAACTATTGTATCCCTAGAAGACAAGGAGATCTACAAGACTGGACCTAAACGGAGAGTAGACACCTGTGAAACGAATGATCAAATCCTGTGCCTTGTTTATCTATACATGAAAAAACTTTTGGGAAATTGGTCATCCAGTCTTGGTCAAAATTTGGGAGCTGGAATGAAACAGGGACAATGGACGGGAGTAACCTTCTCAGGCTGGACATCGGGCACAATCTGCAGTGGCCCCTTCCTGGAGGGAGCCCTGAGGTAACTTCCTTTTCAGGATCACACCATCCTGACTCTAGGACCCCTTGTATGAGGGGGTTAAATGGAACAGAAGACCCACACTTTGGGGAGCAGATGCCCCAGGTTCCTTCTGCCCCCCAGCACCTCTTCTCCATGACATCTTGGTCCTCGGTGATGCACAAGACCAGCAACACTGCTCTGGCAATTCGTCTTGCAAGTAGAGTGATGGCTGATTTCAGGTTTGGAGTTGGAGCCCTGGATTCCTAACGTGCTGCGACTAAAGCTGCTTGCCAGCTCTCCATACAGCTGGCGCTCCCATCCTCCACCACCCCCAGCTCAGATGGGAAACCAAGGCCACGTGAGGTGTACCTTTCTCCGTGTGTAATCGGGGAACAGCTATTTCCTCCTCCTCCTCGTTCATCTCTTCCATTCACTAGCAACATTCCAGGGCCGGTAGAATGCCTGCGAAGCTAACCCTGACAGGTAGGAGGAGCAGCACCCGGGTCAGGTCCTGTGACCCTGCCTCTGCCTGGCAGTCACCTCTGACCCAGTCAGATAGGCTCCTGCTCAGGACAACTGGGGAAGCAAGTGCCCAACCACCTGTACTGGAAACTCAGGTAGTTTAGAGCGGTTGACAAAAAACCAAACCCCCATAGCCAGAGAATACCTAGAGGAGCAACCTCCAGGTAAATATTGCTCTGACATCAGGGTGGAGGTCTGCTTAACCATAATACCAGTGGACAAAGTCATCAAAGAAACAAAAGATAGATTTGAGTGCAACCATGTTTCAAACTTCTGCACTTAAAACGAGCTATAAACAAAAATCTGAGGACAGGAATGGAGTGGTGGCTCAGTGGTTATGGAGCTTGCCTCACATGTGCAGAGACGTAGGTTCATACCCCAGCACCACATCAGAGCAATGAATGCCAAATGAAAAAACGAAATAAAAATCGATTCTCTTTTCCCCTTTCTCTCTCACTGTCCCCCTCTCTCTCTCTTTATAAAAAGAAAAAAATCTGAGGATAAACTGAGAGAACATAGGTGCACAAACATCCCAAGGATTGTTATGTTTATGCTTAAAGAGCTCTTATAAGTCAGTAAGAAAAAGATGCATACCGCATAGGAAAAGAAGGCGGAGGATGTCATGGGTGATTTCAGAGAAGAGTTCATTAAAGATTTGGAGGGGAGGTTTAATTCTATTTATAATTCAAAAAAATGTAATCTTGAAAAGTGGCATGTACTTTATAGAAAATCAACCAGATGGCAGGTTGCACTTCTTTTTTTCAAGGCGAGTGTATCTTACAGGTGGAGGTGCAAATTGCTTCAACCTTTCTGGTGGGTGATTTGATAATACATATCAAAATCATTAGCATGTTCTTTGTGTTCGAACAATGATTTTTGCTCTAGGAATTTATTCTAATAGGATTACTTAATCAGAGACATGCAAAATTTATGTAAAAGGATGTTCATTGTAGTGTTATTTAAAGTAGCAGGGAAAAAGGAAAACCAACCAAATGTTCAACAATAGATTGGTTAAATAGAATGTACCCCATCCATATGAAAATGTACCATAAAGCCATTAAAAATCATATTCTCAAAGAATATTTAGGGCTATTGGAAAGTCTCACAATATATTTTTAAGCGAACAAAACCAAGTGATAAAACAGTAATTTCATTCTAGACCCAATTTTCAAAAATTACACCTTTTTATGCATGCAAAAAAAAACCCAGATGAATGAGGAATACATCAAAATGTTAACATTGGATCGCCTTGAGTTTAGGATTAAGGGTGATTTTTATTTTCTCCTTTACACTTGCCTGTAATTTCCAAATGCTCTCCAACGAATGTGCATTACTTTAATAAGGGGAAAAATGCTATTTGGGGAAGGGAAAGGAAAAAAAAAAAGAAAGAAAGAGTGAACAGTAAGAGGAATAGGCTTCAGCTTCCCAAATGGTCTGAGTGCTGGTTGCTGTGGAAACTGTAACTTTGAATTGCCCAACTTTTTGTGAATTACTTTCCTGCTCTGCGGGGTTAGTGATGGGGCTGGATCCATCCTTCTCCAGCCGGAACGTGATTGGGGGCGGTAGAAACTGCGGGGTCCTGCCTCGCCCAGAGGTCCACAAGGAGGCGCCCTCGGTTTCCTCCTGGCTCCTACAGCGGACGCTGGGCCACTGGCTGCCCCAGGTGCGGGTCCTAGCTCGGGGTCCCCTGGCCTCTGCACAGTGTTAGGTGGCCCGCATTAAGCAGGCTGGCCCGGCTGGGAGCCTGGGAGCCGAAGATGGGGTCCCAGTCGCAGTGTAAGAAAGGAGGGCAAGCGTCTTAATTTGTGTCATTGCTTCAGTGGGACTCAACTGAGCTTCGGGGACAGTTCACAGAAGTTAGGCATCTGAATGACAGTCTTCCTCCAGCCTTGCCCTCGCCTGTCTGCTCTGTCTGTCCCTCTCTTTACCATGAAGAGAGCAATGCTTGTCTTGAAGGGAAGCCAAAGCTGAAGCACGGGAAGGGGAAGTGAGAGCGCTGAAGCGGGGGACCAGGTGCCCCCGGGGAGCCACGGAGGCTCTTTCCTCTGCCTGTCGCCAGTGTCTTGCTTGCTGCCATTTGCAAGTCCTGCTGGGAGCTCTCTGGGGTGTGGCGAACTGGTTGATTTCTAGATTGAGGCAGCCACAAGTTGGATTTTAAAAAGCAATGTGTCCTTTGAGCAGGAGCCCGGGCTGGGGGCTTCGCAGGCTGTCGCTTTGTCCCAGGGACCAGATGGAACTTGTTTTTCTGTGCACTTGGGGGTTTAACCCTTCACGTACTCCCTCCCATGCAGCCCCACTCAGGAATGCTGCCTCAAGGGTGAGGAGTTAGCGAGAGAACTGAGCTGGAGCCTCAACGCTTCTTGGAAATGCCTTGCCTTTCGGTTCCCTACCTTTACCCCAGTAATTTGTTTTCTTTGGCATACACTGACTAGCGCCAGACACTGCTCCAAGCCCTTTTAGGAATATTGGTCCATAAACCCTTCACAACCATTATTACTCCCCATTTTACAGATGAAGAAATTGAGGCACAGACAGGCTGAGCCGTTTGCTTAAGGTGGCACAGCTTGGAAGTAACGAAGTCCAAATTTGGATTTGCGTGCTGGTTGTCTGGTTCTCAAATACATGCATTTCATCACAGCGTTGTGGCTCCTCTCAAACAGCAGGTAAATAAATCCTGCTAGTAACCTTTCAGAGCTCCTGGGGCAACTCTTCCCAGCCTGAACTTCAGGAATATCCGTCAGCTCCCAGTGAGATGGAATCCAGGCACAGGTGCCCATTCCTGAAAGCTCCCTGCCTTCCTTTCCGGACAGTTCAGGCTGCAATTTCCCCCTTGATAAGGACTGTGCGCTGTTGTGAGAAGGGTCCAGGGCTCGGCACCCGCCCCCACCCCACCCACAGGTTTGCCCAACAGGGCATGGGATCCTGAGCTTGGAGTTTCCATTTTTCTACAAAAGCCTTATGTCCAGAGCAGTTTCCCCGCACAGGGGCCCCAAGGCTCTGTCTTTTGACAACCTCCCTTGCAGCAATAACTGCAAGGCCCTTTGATCCTTTATGAAATGTTTGAACCTTAACTCTTCTGTGCAGGAGGTGCTCCTCATCCTAGGGATGTCTGCAGTGACAGGAGCTGGTCAGGGACCAGAGTTCAGGACTTGCCAGGGGTCCAGGGCTGGTGACAGAGCTGCACTGGAGTCCAGGTGTCCAAGCCCCACAGGCTGTATGCGGGGAGGCTAAGAAGGGATCAGATCCTGGGGTTAGTCACGTCCTTACAAGGCCACGTGTACACTGGGATCACTCTGCGCCAGGTGACGAAGGTTACAGGGGCCCCAAGGAACTTGGTGTGGTCTATTCCGGAAGTGATGTGGCAATATAGTAATGCCGCACTTGTGAATGAGCTATTCTTTCTAAGCCTTTCTTTCAGGTACCTGAACTGTGCTGCACATTTGTGAACTCAAATTTCTTATTTTAATCATTTTTATTTTACTTCTAAAATAGATTGCATACTACCTTGCCTTCGTAAACACAGTCTAAAGAACAAGCTTTCGCTTTTGTTAGCTGAGTTCTATCCTCGTAAACGTCTGTCACCGAATGGTGCTCTAGCTTATGTCTGAGTCTTTCTTTTCCGTGGCTGCGGAGGCTGGTGGCTCACATTCTGATGGGGTTTGTAGGCATACTTGTACTTGGCCAAGGTCATGGTTCCTTGCAAGGCTGGCCCTGCCCTGAAGAGGAGGTTGCTGTGTGCTGGGATCTGGATGTGACGTGCCCCCTGAGGGTTCACGTGCTGGAGGCTTGGTGCCCAGTGTGGTGGTATTGAGGTGATGGGACCCTCATGAGGTAGGGCCTAATGGGAGTTGATTAGCTCATTGGAGTGCTCTTCAAAGGAATTAATCTTATCCAGGTTTGTAAATGCCAGCAACTCGGAAGGCTGAGGGAGCAGGATCACAAATTTGAGGGCAGCCTGGGCAATTAGTGAGACTCTCTCTTAAAATAGAAATGTCTAGGAGTTGAGCTCAGTGCTAGAGCACCCCTGGGTTCAATCCCTAGTACTGCAAAAGAAAGAAAAAGAAATTAATGTTGGCCTCATGGAGTTAGTGCTCACAAGAGTGAGGTGTTGTGAAGAGCAAGCCCAGCCCCTGAATACTTCTGACTTCCTGTCTTGTCGTGTGATCTCTCTTTCCCACAAGGGGCTGTTCCCCTTCCCACTTCTCTATCATGCTGTGACTCAGTCAAGAGGGTCCTCACCAGAGGCCACATAGATGGAACCACTGACTTTGGACTTTCAGCCCAAATAAGCCCCTTCCGTGCATAAGTACCTGGATTCAGGTATTCTGTTATAGCAACAGAAAATAGACTAACACTAAAACCTCTAATTATCAATCATGTAGGATAGGGCTTGAACTCTAGAGGTGGCTTTAGTCTCGTAGGACAATGTGGAGACTAGACGGGAAGTATTAAAGATAACGTCATCTACACGAAGGACGAAGGACGGGGAGAGGGGACCTGCCCCTCTCCAAGGATCAGAAGCAGGTGAAAACAACACTCCCTACACGAGCACAGGCAGTCCAAGAGGGCAGAGGGAGAGTTACTGAATCTTACATCTGAATCCCCTGGGCCTGGGGCTGGGCTGGCACAGAGAGGGAGGAGCCACATTCATGGATTATGTAACCAATAAACCAATGGCTATTTCACAGGGAAAATCTGGTTCCACGCCCTTCTCTTCATTTGCTTCCCTTTCACCACCTCCAAGTCTTCCTTGAAGACCTGCTGCATTTCTTGATCCCCAGGGTACCAAGGAGGGGGAGATAGGGATAGGGTCTAATCCCCAGGACAGAGGCTCAGAAAGGAGAGTGGGCTGGGCGTGGTGGCGCACACCTGTAGTCCTGGAGACTAGGGAGACTGTAGCGGAGAATCCCAAGCTCAAAGCCAGCTTCAGCAATTTAAGGAGACCCTGAGCAACTTACCAAGACCCTGTCTCAAAATTTTAAAAAAATAAAAACAAGAAGAAGAAGGAAAAGAAGATGGGGAGAGTGGGAGAGTGGGTTTTAGGGAAAGGGCCTCAGGGCTGCCTGAGGTCCAGCTGCCCCACCCTATGTGGAGATTCTTTTTCCAGAGCCATTAAGGCTGCCTGGAGGATATAGATTGCATTTTATATTCATAAAGAAGGCAGGAATTTTCTTCAGTCGCTCACAGTGGGATCTGAGGGGATCAAGGAAATTCGTAGGGCTGTTTGCTTCTACACAAATCCACCCAAGACTGCTAAAATTATTTTTTAATTTATTTTCCTCCTGTCATCTGTCACTTCTTGCTGCTGTCAAAAGATGATTAGTATCCTTATGGTCTTCTAATTTGTGACAGGATGGGAAACCTAATAATGGAGAATGTCAGAATTATGTCTAAACTAAGAGTAAATAGGCTGAAAGTGAGGATGTGAGTCAAGGCCTGAGTTCCCGCCTACCAGCCCTGTGGCATACTTGAAATGCACCTGTGTGAATGATTTTAGGGGTGGCGACCCAGAAGGCAGCATAGGGTAGCCACAGCATGAACTGTGAAGGCTGAGTGCCACCTGCTTGCTGATGGCAGGTGAGGGTGACCAGCTCAAGACCTGGACTTTCTCATGCATAACGTGGACTGATAAAAAATCTTCCTGCCCGGGAATGCTCTGAAACAGTAAAAGCAGGGTGTGCGCATGTCCTGCAACTTTCTGCAAGAGTGTTTTCTGACAACACTGGGCGGACGAGATGCTGACACCCTCCCCTCTCCAGTCCCCTCCAAACTAGGGGAAAAGCAGAGGCTTTTCAGGGAATGAAAGGTGCTCCCACCCAGTGCTGCTCGCAGACACCACGGAAACACTCAGGGTGAGCTGCAGGCGCTGGAGGCCCAGCATCCAGCTCTGAAACGCAGGCACACCCAAAAAAGCCTCCCCAAGCTGAAAAAAAAAAATCATACTTGGACTTTTTAAAATCAACCTAAAAAGTCTAAAATTTGGAGACTCCGCTATCTATTTAAGCATGTCAGCCCCTCAGACAAGAACACCGCAGTGAGCATCCACTATATGCCCTCCAAGGACCAAGGCTGCCCAGAGAGGAAGAGCACTTGAGTTGAGGGCCCCAGGTGAGGAAGGGGCGATATGCCAAATGCCCCAGATGCCCCCACGCAAGGTCAGCCTGCAGGCTGCTTAGGCAGCTTTCCCGCCACCAGTGATGGGAGCTGCTCGGCGATATTTATGCCTTATCATTCTTTAGTCTCCTGACAAAGCTGCAAGGTGGCTACTATTACTATCCCCATTTTCCAGATGGGAAAGGAGTGTAGCTTCACCCAGGTTGCAGAGCTGGCCTTCAAAGCCTGGTGATCTGGTCCCAGAGGCTA
Source organism: Aplodontia rufa (assembly GCA_004027875.1). Classification (NCBI taxonomy): domain Eukaryota; kingdom Metazoa; phylum Chordata; class Mammalia; order Rodentia; family Aplodontiidae; genus Aplodontia; species Aplodontia rufa. The sequence continues at coordinate 42,077 of PVKS010012888.1, forward strand.
TGTATTAACCACTTCCAAGTGCTGCTCGTGGAAGACAGTGGCTTTAATTAACCAAGTCACACTTCTATGGAAACTTCTACAGCAGAAGGCAGCAAGGGAGACTTGAGTTCAGCGGCCTGTCTAGTTTTCGCCCCGTCCTGGTCTGCCTGCCTCAACTCCACTCTTTTGGGCAATAGGAAGCATACTTGGTGCTCAGCCCCTCAAAACTCTCCCACTTCTTATCGCACAGGGCTCTCCAGCCTGCCCTGTCGTGCCCTTTGTCCTGGATTTCAACCACAAATTTCCCCCTAGAAGTAATGCCTCAAATGCCCCAGGCCCCGAGAAGGACTTAATAACTTCAGAAGAGAAAGAGAAAGAGGATAGGAGGAGCTAATAGACATCCAACGGCTGTCCTCCTGGGGGACAGGGCATGAGGGGGAACTTCCCCTGGGGAAGAGCATCTCTAGTTGTTTTACAGAACTCACCCTAACCTGGAGCGTGTATCGCACTTTGAATAAGAGCCTGCCCGAGACTGAGCTGTGGGCACCTGGGAGGACCATTACCAAGATCCTAGAGAGTGCCTTAGTCTGCTCAGGCTGCCCTAACGCAATACCACAGACCAGGGGGCTTAACCAACATTTATTCTCACAATTCTGGAGGCTGGAAGTCCTAGACCAAGGTGCTGGCAGATTCAGCTCCTGGGCAGGGCTGCGTCCGGATGCAGGGGGGCATCTTCTCACTGTGTCCTCATTTATTGGAGAAAAGAGTTTTCTGGCATCTCCTCTCATGAGGGCACTACTCCCATACAAGAGCCCCATGCTTGACCTCCCGAAGGCCACACCTCCAATTACTATTGCAGTGGGGGTGAGAGCTTCCACATGTGAATTTGGGGGGACATAGTTCGGTGTGTAGCAGAAGGGAAGGACTGAGAGGAGGGTACATTTAGGGGATGGTGCAAGAAGACAGGGGTTCTGGTCTGGCACTGTGAGGGTGAGGCATCATCAGACGTCCAGCAGAGTGAGATCGGGAATGCTTTCACGTATAAGAGTTTGATGTTTAGGAGACATCTGAGCTGGAGGAAGAAATGGATTTCTCCAAGACACCTTCCTCAACTATAGACTGGGATTAATAACACCCATCCCGTAGGGTTTTTGAAAGTTTTGAATAAGAAAAGCAGACTACTTGGTGATATTTTTATGCACACTGAAACCAGAGAGCTGATTGCTGAGGGTCAAATGGTAGAGATGAGCCTGGGCTTGCCGTTGGCACCTTGTCCTCTGTGTGTTCTGACCTTTCCCACATCTTTCCCCGTGGACATGGCAGCACCTCCCCACCCCAGCGCCCCCACCTCTACCCATTCTTCTGAAACTCGTCACATCATCTGTGGTGACTGATGACAGCTTGAAGTGTTATCTATCCCAAGGAACTAAGGTACTTTGCATGATCAGAGCTGAACTATTTTAAATTTAAAGGAAGAGGAGGAGGGGGGAAGAAAGGGCTATATTTTCTCAACTCACAGCAAAATATAGATTTTACTCAATTTTAAGTGTTTCTCCCATAATTTTCTTAAATCTTTCTGTATGTCAGTGTCTACACTAAGCCTTAGCATATGTGAATATTTGATTTTCAAACACACAGACACACACACACAACCCAATAGAAAGATATAGATGTAGGTACTCAGTTGCCCTTCATATCCACAAAGTCTGCATTCTTGGAGTCACCTAACCTTGTATGAAAAAAAATTTTAATTGAAAAATATATATGTGGGCTGAAGGGGTGGGGCTCAGCAGTTGGAACGCTTGCCTGGCATGCACAAAGACCCAAGTTCAAACACCACATCCCCAACTAAATGTTCAGGAAATAAAGTCCAGAGGAAAAAATAAAAGAAATTCTCTCTTTCTCTCCCTCTCACTCTCTTTCTCTTTAAAAAAAGAAAAAGAAAGAAAAATTATAGGTAAAATCACATCTTTACTGAATGTGTATAGACTTTGTCTTCTTGTCATTCCCTAAGCAATACAACAACTATTTGCATAGCATTAACATTACATTAGACACATAACCAATCTAGAGATGATTTAAAGTATTTGGAAAGGTGTATGTAGATCATATGCAAACACTATGCCATTTTGTATAAAGGCCTTAAACCTCCAATGAAGTTTGGTATCCACGGGGTTTCTGGAACCCATCTCCTATAGATACTGATACACAGATGTATTACTCATTTTATGTATTTGATTTAGCAATATGTAATATCTATATATTATATGCAAAATATCCAAATATACTAAATATGTTTTATATATATGTGTGTGTGAGAGAGAGAGAAGGAGAGAGACAATCACACACTACGATTCGGCATAGGTTGAGAACTAGGGCACTAAAGGAGTCACTATATGTGGGATTTCAGGCATCATGTACACGTCAGGTGGTGAGACAGTTGAGGCATCTGACACCTGTGAAATTCTGCCTTATAAACCGTTGCCTCCCAACCTTGTATGACACTGGTTCTACCAGTGACCAAATGAGATTTTGGCAGAGTGACTGCTGAGCCTCAGCTTGAACATTGGTAGAGAGACAGACCAAAGATAGGTAGGGAAATGAGAAGTGAAATAATATCCAGTACCAGAAAAATCGTCCCAAATAAAAGGTTGAAAAAGTGGGTGTAAGGGTGCACCTGGCTCAGCCCCCAAAAACCCATGAGTGGAGGATGAAAGGAAATTGATTATTTGGATGATAGAGGAGGTCAGGGGTCACCCCACTTAGCCTGGGGTTGCTCTCAGAAAACAGAATGAAGCCCTGACAATATCCCCACTGATGACTCCGACCATCAGTTACAGAAGCCATTGCGGTAAGAATTGCAGGGCCAGCAGAGGCAAAACTCAATGATTCCAGGTTGTCATGGTGCCAGCCCTGACCTGGGCTAGGACAGTGGCTTTATAAACTCAACTCCTTGTCTCTTCTCCCAGATTAGCGCATCTTCCTTCTCAGGGCTCCCACATCACCCCAAGTTCTAATGGTACTCATCTCACTCTATTCCAGGAGGTGGTGTTTTGGGAACGTGCCTCATCCCATTTACATTAGCAGCAACTTTAAAGCTTGTCTTATGTCTAACACGTGACATATCAGACCTGCCTCCACGAAAGAACAAACAGTGGGAGGCAGTAATTGGGGACTCAGGCAGATAGACTGGCATGGAGCAATATGCCCATGAGGACAGGGCCCATGATACCCAGTCTGGTCCCAGGAATAGGTCTCATCCCCTGGGAGATATTGTGTTAAAAATGACAGAACTTCTATCAAGCCTGCAAAACTAGACAAATTACTGAAATAGGAACTTAAGAAATGCTTGTCAGCAAATTAGACACAATGGATGAAAGAATCAGTAAAATTGAAGACAGAGCAACAGAAATGATCTAAACATGTATAAAGAGAGAAAAGAGGTGTCAAGGATAGAACAGAGTACCCAAACATTGTGAGATAAAAATAACAAAAAAAAAAAATGGTCTAGCATACATGTGATTGGGGCCCCAATAAGAAAAGAAAGCAGAAGAAGTATTTGAAGAGATAATGACCTAAAGCTTTTCAAAAGTGTTGAAAGGCAAGAAACCTGAGATCCAAAAAGCTCAAAGAGCCTCAATCAGGATAAACCAAACAAACCAAAACCTGGATATATCATGATGAAACTTCTTTTTAAAACAGCGAGAGAAAAAGAGGGACAGTGTGAGAGAGAGAAAGAGAGAATCATTTTTATTTTAGTTTTTCATGTGACTTTCGTTGCTCCAACACTTTGTTGTGTACGTGGTGCTGGGATTTGAACTGCAGACCTTGTGCATGCCAGGCAAGCACTGTAACTGCTGAGCCACCGCTCCAGGCTCTTATGATGAAGCTTCTAAAAATAAAAATATGCTCTGAAGACAAGTAAGGAAAAGGAATGGTAAGAGCCCCTTTGCCGAGATATTCGTAATCTCACGAAACAGAGTTAGGGAGTCCGTGTGAGGGAGCCACCCATATAAACCTACTCCAACATTGCTATAGCTCCGTAGGTATTTAGGTTCCTTCCTTCGTGTTATGTTGAGAAATTGCTGTCATTTCAGCTTCGTTTACTATAGGAGACATTTGGGTTCATCTATTGTTAGCCCACTAAGCACACAGAATCACCCTAGGTAATCCAGCTCATTCTCTCAGTCTAGAACCCATTCTTTATCAGTATGATCCAATCAAAAAAGTGGCTTATTTCTTATCTGGTCTAGAATCTCACTAGATATCTACCAGATTCCTGCCAATAAAAAAACAACTGGCAACTATTTTGGTGTGGAAGTCTACTGTTTCGGGGTCAGAGCTTGTACATGTCTCTCTAAGGCATGCTGAAGCCTGACTCTGGGATAAATCAGGAGCAACGATGACGGATGGTAAGTGTGAGGTCAGAGAGAATGGGGATCCTCTTGCAAGGTAGGATCAGGGAGGAGGGACAGTTCCTGCTGGGAAGGGAGGCTCAGTGGGGGCCAAGATTCCATCATCTGAATCCATCATCCCAGCTCATAGGGTCCCACCTTTCCCAGCCAACATCTCCCATAAAAGTTCTAATGAGGTACTGAGACTAACCTAGGCTGCAATTCAGAACCCTGTGGAGTCATACTCCATTTCTGACTTCAGTTTTGTTGACCCCGAAGCTATAAGGCATGGGAGTCTTTTTCAGGGTAGTCACAAGTGTCCTCTGCTTTTCTGCTTATTCCTTGAGGCAGGAATTCAGACCTTAAGCTTATAATTTTTCTTTAATTTTTCAAATTGAATCAGAAGCAACCATCTTATTTGTCATGCACCTCCTACCAGTCAGACTTTTATCTTCAAGGGGCACATCACTCTAGGCAGCCAAACTGATCCCTGAAAATCTTTTGCTACTGCATGTCATGGACCACCAATGTCTCATTTGCTCATGGTAACCTGTTCTCCCATCTTTACCACTGGTTTTAAGCCTTTTGACTATAATGCCTACTTTAGTCAGTTTTTTCGCTGCTTCAACTAAAAAAACCTTAGAAGAACAATTTTAGAAGAGGTAAAGTTTATTTGGGGTTCACAGTTTTTGAGGTCTCAGTCTATTCCTTGGAGCTTGAGGCGAGGTGAACATCATGATGGAAGAATGTGGTAGAGGGAAGTGGCTAATATAAAATATATACCCTGAAGGACACCCCCAATGACCCACCTCCTCCAACCATACCCTATCTTTCTCCAGTTGCTACTCAGTTAATCCCTATCAGAGGACTAATTCACTGATTGGATTAAGGATCTCGTAACCCAATCATTTCCTCTAAGTCTTCTGGCATTATTTCACGTATAAGCTTTTTGGGGAAACCTAGTATCCAAACCATAACAACACTCTTTGGCATATTTTTCTTTGTATTTCTTTTGCTTGGCATTTCTTTTTGTTGGGCTTCTTGGATCCGTGGGTTTAAAACTTTAATCAGACTTGGAAAATTTTTGCCATTATTTCTTCTACTATTGTTTCTGCCCTCCTTCCTCCAAGGACCCCAATTACTTGTGCATTTGGCTACTGGAAGATGTCCCACAGCTCACTGATGTACCAATCCAGGTTATTTCCTGTCTTCTGTGTTTCTTTTTGAATGCCTTTCTCTCGCTATATGTGTTAGTTAATTTTCTGTCACTGTCGCAAAATATCTGAGAAATTCACCTTACAGGAAGAAAGATTTATTTTGGTTCATGTTTACTTGGCCCCACCACTTTGGGCCTTTGTGGCTGGGAGCATGTGGTGGAGCTGAGCTGTTGCCTCATGGCAGCCAGGAAGCACAGAGAAAGAGAGGGAGGGAGGGAGGGAGGGAGATAGAAAGGGACTGGGTACAAAATATTCCCTTTGAGGGCACACCCTCAGTGATCCACTTCCTCTGTGTAGGCTCCACCTCCTAAAGATTCCACCACTCCCAAAAGCACCACAGGCTGGGAACCAGTCCTTTAGCAAGTGGCCTTTGAGAAACATTTAGGATCCAAACCATAATAGTATATCTTCCCGTTTAATATTACATTATTCCACATAACTTACCTTTTGTTAAATTATTAACTTCTACATGGTTTATTTTTCATCATTGTATTAAGTGAGCGTTCTCTAGAGGAACAGAATCAAAATGTTATATATGATTATAAGAAGGGATACATTAGATTGGCTTACACAATGGGCATCTGCAGGCTGGAGCGCTGGAGGAACCAGGAGGTATGCAGGCCAAGATACCAAGCCCTCAGAACAAGAGGGACCAACGATGCTACCCCAGTGTGGGATTGAAGGCCTGGAAACCTCCTGGAGAATCGCTGGACAGAGTTTGCTTTGGAAGAATGAAGGAGTTGGAGTATGATGCCCTCAGATGATCACAGAAGAAACAAGAGTTCATTCAGGAAGAATCAGACTTGCAGCTGCTATTGCTTCGTTGTTCTTCCAGCTTTTATTCCATCCAAGCCTGCAACCTATCAGATGGTGCTGTTCATACTTAGGGTGGACCTCTGCTTCGGTTTGCCATCCCATATGCCAATCATTCCTAGAAATACCATCATTGATGCACCCAGAAGACTCTGAATCTTAGGCACCTCTTAATTTTAGGCATATCTTAATCCAATTCAGATTGGCCATTACAATCACAGACATTAAAACACATGTCTCTCAAAATTCTATGTAAGTCTTTTTTAAAAAGTATTTTCTGTGTCTCTGGTGATTTTTAAACATTCCTCTACCTTCCTAAACATATGGAATATAGTTATAGTATCTGTACACTACTTTTATTGTCTGTGTCATTTCTGGATCCGTTTCTGTTGATTGATTTTTGTTATCATATGGTTTCTATTTTCTGGCTTCTTCACCTGCCTAGTAGTTTTTTTAGGTACCAGACATTATGAATCATTACTTGTTAGGTGTGTAATATTATATTGTTGTAAATATTCTCTTTTTTTTTTTGTATTGGGGTGCTTTACCACTGAGCTACATATTCAGTCCTTTTTTAATTTTTTTATTTTGAGATTGGGTCTCACTAGGTTGCTGAGGCTGGGCTTGAACTTGTGATCCTCCTGCCTCAGCTTCCAGAATCACTGGGATTACAGGTGTACACCACTGTGCCAGGATTATTCTTGTAAATATTCTTGCATATTTTTAAGCTCATTAAAGAGAGTTTGATACTTTGGGGATTAGCTTTGTTTTTTTAAGAGAGAAGTAACTTGATTTATTTCTTCATCTGGTTTTAGTTTTACTGACACTTAGTTGTGTATGTGGTGCTGAGGTTCAAACCTAGGTCCTCACACATGCCAGACAAGTGTTCTACCACTGAGCCACCACTCCAGCCCTGGGGTGAGACTAGGGCAACCTTTTCTAGGGTGGTTTTGCCCCGTGCCTGCTCCCTGATGGACTATGAGGGGTTTATTTTTGTTTTTGTTTTTTTCTTACCGTGCCTGGTAAGATTATATACTGTTCTCAGCTCCTTGTGAGCCCTCAAGACTATTCCCTCTGCCCCTCTGGGAGAGTTCTTTCCCTAGAGTCACTTGGTTTCCTCACGTGTGTGCAGAGCAGCACTCCAGAAGACTCCAGAAGGCCTTCTCTAATTTTCACAGTGCTTTCTCTGCAAAGCAATCTTGCTCTGTGAATTGTGGAGACCTTGACCTCCTTGGACCAGCTCTAGCTCCTCAACTCAGGGTGACCACCAGGATCCCTGCTCCCCTTCCTGAAGCCTTGACTCTCTCCAGGTGGTACGCTGGAATAATTGTAGGATTCCCTTCATTGGTCCACTCTCACTCACCGGTCCCATCCTGCACTGCCTGATGTTCAAAGTCCAAAACCCATTGTATCACATGTTTTGTTCAGTTTTCTCATCATCTCAGGTGACAGAGTAAATCTGATCCCTCATAGTCCATATTGGCTAGAACCAGACGACTTTCAAACTCAACCAGACAAATAATGAACCCCAAGTAGGAGGATCTGTCACCTGCAACCTCCTCTACTTTCTGCTGGCATCGCCTTGCAGAAAGCTGGAACTGCAATCAAGCTAATTTGATCAGAGAAGTAGTCACTATCAGAAATTGGGTGCTTGCAATGTTGTGGGATGAGCTGAGAAGTAGGCTGTAGCTGAAGGCCTCCAGGAACAACTCCACCAGGAGTCAAACCCCCAAACTGGCCTAACAAGGAGCAGCTCCACCTGCCCCAGTGAGAAAGCTGGGGAGCTGGGCGGCTGCTATTGACTTCAAAAGCAGTCTCTGCAGTCCAGGGGTCAGGAAGCCACTGCCACCTCTGCCTCTGAAGCCTCTTAACTCCCACCAAATCAGGAACTAGACATGAGAACACAGAGTCTGATATCTCTGCCACTAAATCTCTCTCCCCTCACCCATGAACCTGACACTGACACTGGAATGCTGCTGCTGAAAACCCAAAAGTCTTTGCAACTGCACAGGCCTAGGAGGGAGGTGATGCCCTCTGCCTCCCTGGCTGCAAGAGTGCATCTCCCTGGGTGAAATCACATTTGCATCCAGAACCAGGCTCTGCAGGGCAGATGCTCCATCCTCGTGGCTCACGGACTTGCAGAACCTTGCAGCTCTCTGCCTATCCAGGGCGCTGAGGTCCGGCCTGCACTCTCGTCACTCCTCCCAGAAAGTGCAGGGCTAGGTAACATCTGGTGGTGTTCAGCAGCTTGCTCAGAGACCTCAATATTGCTTGGCTCAACCAAAAATAAATTGGAAAAGAAAATTGAACATTGCATCAATTTGGAGCAAGTTTATAAATTCTGCAGCTAAGCAATACCAATAGAAAATGATAGATCGCCACAGAGCAGGGCGTCCCTGCAGTGATGTATAGTCACATTAGCTGAAATACCGTATTACATGATTCTGCTTTATTACCAGTGTTGGTGGCAGACAGAAAAACAGATTACACTTGAGTTCAAATCGATAGGAACTTTATTTACTGGCCTTTTAAAAACATATTTCTGCACTTTATAAAAACATACGGTAGATGCTATTGATAGAGCTTGTCTGCTTGTTAAAAAGCAATTTTCCCAGAACGAGGCTTTTAAGCTGTAATTTACGGCATTACTTTTTACCACCATTTTTCAGGGTTCTGTTCATCTGACTGTGTGTACTTTGATGACTTCCTTAGACTTCTCGTGCCGTTAATTTTCTCTCTCACTTACCATTTCCCTAAAGTCTGAGGTCCCCAGGGCCTTTGAGCAGGATGAAGAACCCAGTACCTCTTCTCCCACTGGAGGCTGAGGCCTCCCGAGAGGACTCCCTCCTATCCTCAGCCCCTCCGTCTCTTGTGGATTTTGAGGATCTCCTATGGGTTTCAACATTGCTGCCTCTGCCTCTTGTTTCTTGGCCTCTTTTCCTCTCTCTGCTCCCCTGAGCTCTGATTTCAGTGTGGTAGGAAGGTCATTTTACATCATGGGAAAAAATCTGACTCCAAGAGGTCAAGAAAGGTTTTCTGACTCCAAATCAGATTAAGGAATGTATTTCTTGCACCAGAGATTGAACCCAGGGGTGCTTAACCACTGAGCCACATCCCCAATCCCTTTTATTTTTATTTTGAGACAGAGTCTCACTAAGTTGTTTAGGACCTCACTAACATGCTGAGGCTGGCTTTGAACTTGCAGTCCTCCTGCCTCAGCCTCTGGAGTTGCTGGTATTACAGGCATTACCACACCTGACTGAATTAAGGCTATTTTGATGTTCAAAGATGTGCCTGGCAGTGGCTGGTGCTATGGGAATGCAGAAAAGGGTGACACACAAGCTGGACTAACCTAGAGCTTAGAATCCAGTGGGGTAGGGAATAGTGTTACTTTGGGAGACACCTGTCAGTGGTTACATTGCATAGAGACAGAAGCACCCACTGGTTTGGAAAAGAGCAGGGGCAGGTGGGAAGGTACCTGAGAGGCTTCCAGGGGGAATGAGAACTTGGTGGGGTGCTAAGATTTGAATGCCTCCCCGAAGTGCACGTGTTGGAAATGCAGCTCCCCAATTCATATGTTAAGTGTGTTTGGAGGTAATTAGGGTTGGATGAGGTCATGAGGGTGGGGTCCCCAGGAAGGTATTAGTGGCTTCATAAGAAAATGAAGAGAGCCCCCAGCTGGCACACCCTTTCCGTCTCACCACATGGTGCCCTCCCTGTTACTTGCAGCAAGAAGGCCCTCCCCATATGCAGAGCAGACGCTGGCTCTGTGCTCTTTGCTTTCCCAGCCTCCAGAACTGTGAGTCAAACACCTCTGCTCTTGAGGGCTGGAGCAGTAGCTCAGTGGTTATGGCGTTTGCCCAGCATGCCAAGTACATGAGTTCAAGGTACCCAACTAAGTGTCAGAGCAATGAAAGCCATGTGAAAAACTAAATAAAGATTTATTCTCTCTGT